>KE373223.1:1054956-1071127 GCA_000418225.1 Zizania latifolia
CGAATGCCGGCCCAAGAAGAGGGATTCAGATTTTTATTTTAAAAATTGATTTTTTTCATTTCTTTTTCTTTTAAAAGAGCTCCATAAATTTTGAAATATATATTTTTGACTCTGAAAAATTCCTGAAAAATTCTTGAAAAATCCTTTACATTTTTAGAGACTTTTGCAGAAATTTTGAGCATGATTTTATTTGCAAAATTTTCTTTCTCAAATTTTAGTACGCAAAATTCCTTTCTTTTCTTTAAGGAAAATTCCATTTTAAAATTCTTTTTACTGAAAATTCTTTTCCCTTTTATTTTATTCACAACTTTTAATACTTTTATATTTTGAAAATTTCAGGCTGTGACACGGGCCCACTTCTCGATGGATGACCTTCGGCAGCTATAGCACGGAATGCCCACCGGGGTGACCGAGGACCAAGCCACGGTGCTCCGACAGGAGGTCAAAGAAGTCGCTGCCATGATCGCTGGAGATCTTCGATTCTTGCCTCCCCCCGGGGACCCCACTGCCGAGGGAGCATCCCTAGAAGCCCAAGATCAGGCTACGTCATCCCTTGAGGCTCAGGATCCAGCTGTGTCATCTCCCGAGGCTCAGGATCTAGCTGTGTCATCCCCCAAAGCTCAATATCCAGCTGCGTCGTCTCTCGAGGCATAGTTTCTTTGTGACCTACGTCAAAGTCAAAAGTGATTAGTTTTATCCTTTATGCTTCATGAACTTCTGGCTTTTCTTCATGATGTAAAGATAGCGCCTTTTGCCAATTCGTAGTTTTTAAGTCCTAACCGTATTTTCACCTCAAGGAACTTAAGGCCGTATAGTACTCGGCGTGTGGCCCTTGGGCTACGCACGCGTCTACCGACATCAGGTCAAACAAGCCCTTGAGGGATTCGTGAGTTCATAGTTTTTGCTAATCCTTCACGTGCCCAAAGTGAGATTTTGAGTCCCCGATATAGCCATATAGTCTTGGGTGCAAGGAACTAATGACGCTTATGCACCTATCCTAACATCAAGCATCACGAGTTCTCGAGGCCGTTGGGACTTGAAGTTAAGGCTTTAGAACTCGAGCCCCCTAGGGACTTAGCTATTAGCCAGACGCCGAGAGGGCGCAAACACCAAACCTAGAGCAAATCCATAGGGGCACAACCGTTTAAGCTAGACACGCGACGCTTCGCTTTGACCCTTACAGGACCTGATCCTAGCGATTGTTGCCAACAAAGATAAAAAACATAGTTTCACTTAGTGAAAAACTTAAACTTTATTTTATATAAGGTAAAGAGTACATAACTGAAAAAAGAAGGGAGGAAGTTCAATTGACGGCGTTTGTGATCCTCAGCAAAATTGAGAGTGGAGTTGGACTGAAGCCCCTTGATGGTGGCTTGTCTCGTCATCGGTCCCTGCTGGTTCGTCGCCTCTTCAGCTTTGATCTGCTACTCTTCGTGCATTATGACGTCCTCATGGGACTTCTTCGCCATACTTTCCTTCAGGTCTGGCGCTTGCTTGGTCTATTCTTCATGTTGTCCCTCTAGTCCTTGGTGTCATCTCATCTGTCCTCTTTTGAGCACTCAGACATATGTCTATCCTTTCGAGGCCTCCAGTTGTTCTCCCTAGGCCTTCTATGCCACAACCTTGCCGACTCGGTGCGATGGGAGGAACTAGATCTGGGAGCCGTGGTATAGTCATCAGCGGATCTGGACCATGTCCTGGTGAGTCATCCAGCTAGACGGCCTCCAACATGTTTGGGAAAATCCTCCCGACGTCGAGAGCCCTGAGGAGGTGACTCCCCGAAGCTCTGACGGAGTCATCGGATGACTTGTTTAGCTACTTGATCGGAGAGCTAGCCTAGAGCCACCTCTTGCATGGTGTCAGCTAGGTGCTCTGTAACTCGATCCTCCTTTTGTGGGAGAAAGGGATCGAGACTCTGGCTCAATGACCACTCGAAAGTTCGGGCCAAGTCAAAGGGATCAACCTTCCGAGCGAATCGGCCACATATGTCGTGTTACCCAAAATGAGCATCGTGTCGGGCTTGGCTAAAAGTTGACGTGGTGGTACCATCGGATCCTGGTGAAGGCGACGTGATCTCCTACCTAGCGCGCCAACTATCAGTGAGTCACCGATTAGTCCACCCATGGGGATACCCGAGGTGGTGATTAGATGTGTGTAAGGGAAGCGCAACGCCTTCTAACTTGATGGTCGAGTCTAGAATACAAGAGCCAAGGTTTATACTGGTTCAGGCATCTTGGAGGATAATAGCCCTACGTCTAGTGTTTTGGTGTGTAATATGATGGTGGATCTTACAATACGACGTAATCAAGCTATGAAGGTTTGGAGCGTCGAAAGCAAGAAAAAATATGTTAAAAAGCTTATCCTCTAGGGGGGTCTCACCTCCTTTATATACTCAAGAGGTAAGCCTAACAACCCAGGACTCTATCCCGAGTAGGACTTAGATTGTCTACCAAACTCGGGTGCTAAATTCTTAATTACAAGGATTATGGTACAAATAAATATCCTAATATCATATCCGGAGCTTAACTACCCGATAAGGACTCAACTTTTCTTATCAGAATCAAACCCCTGTTTATAGGCCATACCAGACGATCAATGCTGGTCTTGACCTACCCTTGGTCCGGTCTGATAAGCCCAACTGTGAAGCACCCAGGGTCATATCCCCGACAGTTATGTGTAGTAGAAGATTACAACCATGATGCAGCCCCTACCCACAAAATGTTTGGTAGCAACACGCACCCACAAGTTAGAGTGATATCCATACACTTCAAAATAATGCTCGCAACATATTCTTCAGTTCTAAGTACTAACACCATCAAACTGAGGAAAATCTAATTTAGGCAAGCAATCATTATATCCCCTATTTTGATTCCCATTACCATCAGAAGAAAATTGCTCATGACTATCAAAATGCACTGGTGTATGGGATGTAGAAAAAAATACACCCTTGACCAGAGGTAGCACATGCAGGTGTTGTGTTCACCCCTATTGCCTTCCCTCGGTGTATAAGTGGTAGACGATGGCCATCCAAACTAATTTCGCTTGATGCAGTTGGAGTTGTGTAGTTGATTGGTGTTGGCAGGAGTGGCAGCAATTTGCTTGACCCTTATGAGATGGAGATGTTGGGTGATGACTACATCGATTTCTCCATCTAACCTTGGTGTTTTCTTATTTGCTAAACTTGAGCACAAAGGCCACCCACCTCCACCTGAAACCCCTTTATTGCTACCTCACCGCAGTGTTAGGGAACCATTGCAGGTATCGAACGGTGAACAGGATGCAGCGCCAAGTGATAAGCAGCTGAATGGTGGGAAGGACATTGCTGTGAAGGAAGCAAGACACAAGAGACCTAACGTGAGACTGAGTGGGCTTGAGTGGGCTGTGTGACATGGCCCAATGCATATTGGCTGGTTAGGGAACACGTTTACTGTATAACACACATGTTGTAAGAACTCAAGACCACATCGTTGGAATGAAATAGGCGGCGGCGGCTCGGTTGAGCTGAGATTTCCTTATGTGATTGCGATCTAGAGTAGCTGTTAACAAGTGGTATCAGAGCCTCGTTAGAGATGGAAGCCAAGCTCAATCTGTTGTTGAAGAAGATAGAGGAAGCTGAGTTGAGGAGGGTGGAATCAGAGCAGAAGAATCGAGCTGATCTGCAGGCCATGAGGTCCACGATGGAGTTTTGGCTACCGAAGGTGGAGAAGAAGAAGAAGGAAGATCCGAATCAAGAGGATGAGAAGGGTTTTGGCAGCGAGCGTAGCGTGGTGGAGAGAGCGATGGGGGCGGCGAGCGACGAGTCGGCGGCTGCAGGGGAGGCAGCGGTGAGTGCCGCCACGAGAGAGGAGGGGGCTAACTCCAAGGACCTGCAACAGCAGAGCAAGGCTCTAGACAAGTTCACCGACCGCATCGAGAACCGCCACCTCGACTCCTACCACGTCCTCCTCAACGCCGAGCCCAGGCACCCCTCGACACCGAGCAGAACCACCCGCCCACGCCGCGTCTCCCGTAGAGCCACGCCCAGGCATTCCCCTGCGCCGCGCCACGCCAACCGCCTGACACGCTCCAATCCGCACCGCCCGCGCACGCCTTCACGCCTACTAGCGCCCCACACGCATCACCCTCACCCAGCAGCAAGTCGCCATCACCGCGCATGCCAGCACGAGCCCCGCAGGTGCCGTCGTAGCCGCCGCTCGGGTGCCACCGTCACCACGCTCGACCATACCGCCCACATGTGCCGCGATCCATGCCGTCGCCCGCTGTGCCTACGCACCCCGACGCAAGCTCCTGGTCCCTCATCTAATTTTGCAATAGAGGATGGAATGGATGGAACTTGATTTGGAACAGATAATTTTCAGCAAAGATCATGTATGCCCAAGATGGATTTTCCCAAGTTTGCTAGAGAAGATGCTAGAATTTGGGTTGCTGAATGTCACACTTATTTTGATCTGTACCAAATCCCTTCTGTTTTCAGAGTTTCAGCTGCATCCTTGAATTTAGTGGGAAAGGCCACCCACTGGTATAAGTCCTGGAGACAGAAAGTGGGTGCACATTCCTAGGAGGAATTTAGTCAGGCAGCAATTCTTGAATTTGAAGCTTACACCTCAATGTTGAAGACGAATGAAATATTGCATTTGAAACAAACAGGATCGGTGGAGGAGTACAAAAGCCACTTTGATCAGTTGCTGTATCAAATCCGTTTGTATGAGGATGCACAGGTTGGAGAAGTGTGGGTTGTTGGTCACTTGGTCAGTTCATCTTAGGGTTGAAAGATGACCTCAGAATTTATGTTCAGTCTCAATTACCAAAGACACTATCTGCAGCTTGTCACATTGCCTTAGCCAGAGAAGGTGTCTCAGAAGTGACTGACAACAAGAAAAAATGGGGGTTAAGGGAGTTGGTCAGACCAAGGGTGCTGAAAAATTTAAGTTGCAGCCGGGTGAACTGTGGAAAGCCCATCAACTGAAGGAATATCGTCGAACTCATGGATTGTGCTTCAAATGCGGTAAAAAGTATACTCCACAGCATCAGTGCACTCCTCTGGCAAATGCCTAACTACAGGTTATGGAGTCGACCGAAGATACTATATTGTCTGATGAGGTGTTAGATGCTATGGTCAGTAGTGCATTAGATGCTGAAATCAATATGCATCTTTCGTTGAATGTGTTGGATGGTCTGGAAAATAGTGATACAGTCCATTTTATGGGCATTAGTTCAGAAGAAAGCTATGTTGATTTTAGTGGACTCGGGGAGTTCTCACATCTTTCTAAATTCTCATTTTGTTGATCAGCTGGCACTTCCTTGTGAAAGTATGAAACCTATGTCAGTAAAGATAACTAATGGTCTCGTACTCACTTGTGATAAGCATATATCTTGATTTGCTTGGTGGTTACAAGGTTATACTTTCACTCATGATATGAAAATTCTGGATTTGGCTAGGTATGATGCCATATTAGACATGGACTGGCTGTCGAAATTCAGCCCAATGCAGTGTGAACACTTGGAAGAACTGCAGGGCAAGTTTCTCACTAACTGCAAGTTCTTGTTCAATAGGCCAATGTCAAGGCAGAATACACTACGTGGATTGATTTGGAAGCTTCTCTACCAATTGTTGAAACAACATCTGTACCAAGCTCAGCAGCAATTGATATGGCAGGCTGACAAGCATAGTATTTTTAGGGAGTTTAATGTGGGTGATTGAGTTTTTCTAAAATTACAGCCTTACGTATTATTTACCCTATCCAGTTTGGTATTGTGTCAGATAGCTGTTCTGTTCTATATTTGTCACAATGGTTAGCAGACCACAGTTTGATGAATCAGTTGCTCAAGCAGCGCCTTCATAGAACTCAACATCAAATGAAGCAAAGAAGCTGACAAGAAAAGTTCATTCAGGCAATTTGAGATTGGAGGTTGGGTATTTTTGAAGCTGCAGCCCTACGTGCAATTGTCAGTGGTACAACGAGCAAATCACAAATTGCCCTTCAAGTATTATGGGCCTTTTCAATTCATTGACAAAATTGGGGCAGTGGCGACGTGGCGTATAAGATTCAACTTCCTAGCAGCAGCTCTGTGCACCCAGTATTCCATGTTTCACAGCTGAAGGACGCAAAGGGAATTCAGGGAAATTCTGGTGTGATGTATCAGGATGGCCGGCGACCCTGGAGAATTTTTCAACAACGCTCTGTTCCAATCCCAGGGGGCAACAAGACACAGGTGCTAGTTCAGTGGGCACAATCTGATGAAGCTGCTGCTACATGGGAGGATCTTGATACCTCGCATGATGAATTTTCCAGAACACTGGTTTGGGAACAAGCCAGTGTTTAAGGGGAATAGATTGTTAGGGAACCATTGCAGGTATCGGACGGTGAACAGGATGCAGCGCCAAGTGATAAGCAGCTGAATGGTGGGAAGGACGTTGTCGTGAAGGAAGCAAGACACAGGAGACCTAACGTGAGACTCAGTGAACCTGAGTGGGCTGTGTGACATGGGCCAATGCATATCGGCTGGTTGGGGAACACGTTTACTATATAACACACATGCTGTAAGAACTCAAGAACTCATCGTTGGAATGAAATAGGCGGCGGCGGTGGCGGCTCGGTTGAGCTAAGATTTCCTTATGTGATTGTGATCTAGAGTAGCTGTTAACACGCAGGTCTTCAACTTGTCATGATGTGATCCAATTTCATCAATGCTGACTGAGTCTCTCCGTTTTTTGATGATCAAGGAAGCTAGGGATTCCTGGATGCCTTCCAGTGCTTTGCTGAAATCCAGAGTCTGCTTCTCTAGGTCTCCATCTGGTTCTGCAACCTAGTATGGTAGCTTGGTTTCTCTAGGTCGATGAAGCTCTCATACCAGATTGACACAAAGAATTTGGGAGGAAGAGAGTTCGAGGCGTGGGAGACGTAGACTTGGAGAGGAAGAAGAAGCAGAGCGGAGAGAAGAAAGATTGTATTAAGCTGGAAAGTTTGATTATATCGTATATTCCTCTCTCTGGACACATTCTTCTCTTTATATAGATCTCTTTCTCATACAACCCACTCTGGCGCAACGTAACGAGAATTTGGCTGCTTGGACCGTCGAGGTCGCTGGCCCAACTCAACCTGTGTGCATCGTTATTAGTTGATGCTTCTATATTCGTGACAGTATTATGATGAATTCTAGCCATGGTGTTCATAACTCTCTCGCTTCTCGTGCTCACTAAGGCTCAGTTGTTGATCTGCTCCGCCTCCGAGCTCACAAATTGCCAGCCGAGCCCCCTGCAATTCGAAGAATCGCTTTGCACATTGCCATGTGCATCCGTGGCCTTTTTACCCATTTTCTAAACCGTAGCACTAGCTAGCTGTTGCACTCAGTTTATGAGAAATTTTGCTACAAATAGAATTCCCCGTAATCCTTGATCTCTTTAATATAAGAGTTAGGAATAATTTCTATTATTATCTTAATTATAGTTAGTAGAAATTAAAAATAATAAAATTATTAATGATATAACATCCGATTATTATTAAGATAGATTATCTAGCCATCCTAACAGGAAATTGGACAAACCAGCTATATAGAGTAATAATGTACAATACAGCACAGAATATTATATTTCATATAAAGCTAAGAGTTTCTATTATAGACAAATAAAATACCTTAACCTACTCGACAAGAGTATTTGAATTGTACCGCTACCTCCTCGCATATACAAGTGAAGGTTAGGAGGGCCCAAGGGCAAGATCATCTCACATCAACCATATGGATCAAACATCTAATGTGGTGGATCAAAATATTCTATGGTAAAATATATTTATTTATTTATTTTAATAAAAATATATAATTTTACTAAATACTTTCAATTCAATTGCAGCCTGAGATACTAGATTTCTTAAATCTAATTTTGATCTGTTATAAGAAGTTTTATATCTGAAGTTATACTAAATGGATCCTCAGTTTTACACGTATCATGTGCTCAATCATCCACAAGATTTTTACTTGTAGAACCAAGTTGATAAATTAGTAATAATTATAAAATAGAAAATAAACTTTTTTTATAAAATACTATAAAGTGGTAAATAAGTAGTAGGTAAAATATTGAAAGAATAAAACTCTTGATTGACGAACAATGAGTAGTAATTAAGTTTTTTATAAAATTAAAGAACTATAAAATGTTTTTTGACAGAAATTACAGAAAAGAGAAATGAAGAGCTGGAATATTGTCGAAATCATCTATGGAAAATAGTTGGAGAATTGTTGTCCAAATGAAGGGCCAGTCCTTCGATTGATTGGGGGTGAAATCATCAAACATAGAAGACGACATGGTGTGAAATTAAACAATACTGGTTGTCAGAACTCAGAAGAGATAATTTTTTGCATTGAATCTATTGACGATCGAGCATCCCCGACATTATTGTACGTACACAAGTCACATCACTATCTCCCAGCAGTGACTTAACTGCCTTAACTGAATGTTTTCTTCAGAAACTTGCACGATTATTTGTACCAACCACTTGATTGGGTCAAAGTGTGGGCCCATGCAATCATGCATAGGAAATGCAGGACTAGATTACTTACTTTTTTCCCTTGGTGCTTATCATTTGGCATTCGGATGGTCAAAGTCCGAATCAATCTGAACTAGCTAGGTAAGTTCGCCTACAAATAGACTTACTCTCTCTAGTTTTAAAATAAAGTTATTCTGGACATTATTTTAGACGTCAAGAAATAATTAATTAGTATGTATTTTTTGTGTTTATCTATAAATAATTAATTAGTATGTATTTTTTGTGTTTATCTATATTAAATATAGTGTGGAACTAAAGATAGGACGGAAGACGAAGAGAAATTAGTACACCATCAAGAATATAAACGTCTAAAATATACATTAAAATGCAAAATGATTTATTTTAGACAACTCTAAATACAAGTCTAAAACAGCTTGCTTTGTGGGACAGGAGGGAGTACTAAACTAAAACTAGCCCTATCTGATGCTACCTATTAATGCAGTCAAACTTCTAAACGAGATAATTCTAAAAAAATTATCAAAATTGTTTTAAGTTGTTTATTGACTTTTTAGAGTTAAATTTATCAGATTAGGAATACAGAAAGTATGTAGCTACATCCGTCCAAGCGTCAGATGCAGCGATCTGGCCCATGTGCCTCTCCGTGCAAGCGTCAAACACAGAACAACAGCAATGGATCGCTAATTCACGCTGAATCTGGCGTCTGGCGATTGAAGCAGCAGCGCAGCACCGACGCCCGGCGGCAACGGCCGACAGCAACGCAGGACGCAGCTCTCTCTGCCAGGGTTTTTCGGTGTGTTTTACTTTTATCGGGCTTTGGTATACCTATTCTCTTTTTAATTGTAGTTTTGATAGCACCTAATTGTTGATTTGTTGAGTCTTTAATATGAAGAGGTTAAGAACGATCGATGGTTTTTATAAGCAAGTTAATCTAAGTTCCGATGATGCTGAAACTATTGATGCGACCATTAATTAATCTATTGAACCTGATCAACCGGTTAATATGCAAAAAAATCATTATTATTCTTGACATCGTAAGTTGGCTCCCATTGTGTTCAAATTCTGGCTCCGTCCGGGATCATGGCACTGAACATCACGTGATAAAGATAGAAAACCTAATGCTGCAGGGCCCTTTTTGGCAACAAAATATAGCCCGCACGGCCGCACTTGAATTGCTGAAAGCTATATTTATAACAAGTTGAAAGATACTCACTCATCCCTTATGTATTATATGACTTTTTTATAGTTAAACTTTTTAATTTCAATCAAATCTAAATAAAAATATATTGATATTTATAATATCAAATAAATAAACTATTAAAACATATTTAATAGTCGATTTAATAAAACTAATTTGATATTATAATTGTTGATGTATATTTTTAAAAAATTGATCAAAATTAAAAAATCTGAATTTAAAAAAAATCAAACGAAACGGAGTAAATAACTATAGCATTTTAGCGGTAGTTAAAACAATTCTTACCACAGGTCGGGAAAAAAATTGGGTGCAGCCAGGCGCCCAGGCTGCAGGTGGCCATCCGTGCAGCTCGGCCACAGATTGCCACCGCGTGGCAACGCACTGCATCTGACGCTCTCGTTTCCACAGCTCGGCCGCTCCACAGCACGCACTCGATTGTGGTTCCTCCGCTCGGCTCCGTTGCCTTCCTCGGCTCAGCTCCGCCCAACCCCTCATGGCGACTGTGGTGTAGCACGGCGGGAGTGGGAGCAATGGTAATGGCGATGTGGCCGGGGATCCAGCGGAGCGCGGGAAGGAGCTCCTAGCGCGCGGCGGGCTGCATCTAGCGCCCAACCGTGCCACCTCCATCCGCCTCCCCTTTGGATGGTCTGGTTGTGTCTGGGGCCATCAGGGCTGCAGCTTCGACGTCGCCGGTTACATGTCTTTCTAATTTGGCACTACACCTTCCAAAGAAGTTTCTCACTGCCAAAGCTTTTCAGCTGATAGACAACATGCACAACCACTTCCTATTCCTGGATTACCACCACTGCTTTTACCACTTCCTAAACCTAATCGGCCTCAGAGAAGGTCTGGAAATGGTGAAATTGTCTCAGAAATAGTGGTTGTTTCTATCTCGATTCTCAGCACCAGAGCCCTGTAGGAAATGATATTGAAAATGTAACACCTGTTACTTTAAAGAGCAAGACAAGGTATGCTGATAGTGATGATTATGGGTTTTGCAGCTGACAATTACCAATCCAATTTACAAAATCCCCATCCATTAGCTCTGGATAGTGCTTCCAACAGTTTGATGTCAAGTCCTTCTAGAAGTCCAAGAAGAATATGTCCTGATCATCAAAAATCATAAGTTAAAGCTCTTTTTTGAAGTGATGAAGATACAACTACTTGACTTATGAAGCTTCTGAGTTGGAAACATGAGTCTCAATTTCCTTCCAACATTTATCTCCTCAATCCCTTGAATCATATCTTTAATTAATCATCAAGGAATTTCCTGTGTTTTTTTAAAATAAACAAGAATACCAATCACCGTTAAAATTTTGCTACACATCTCTTGTGCTCGACAAGTTATTATATAAGATCCTTCATACTACTCATGACCACTTGGAAAGCAAGTGCCATGATCTATTCCACAATCAGTGTATCGCAGTATCCTGTTCTTTGTTTTAAATTTGTAGATTGACTCTAAGCTCTAATTTATGATTTTTTTCGTGAAAACCCGGATTTGTAGAAGTGGCATACTAGTCAAGAGCAACCGCCGGAGACAGTGAATTCCAATCCTGTATGTCATACCACAGAAAACTCTTCAGTCCCTATAAATCTCTTGTTGCTTATGCTCTGAATAGTTTTTGTCAAAACAGGTATTTGTTGCTGTTAAATCAAAGGTCATAGACAACCTGAGCAAGCACTTTTGTCCAGAGACGCGATCAGCATCCGGTCAGCCGTGGCCCATGGGTGAGAGGGTGCGATGACAAGAGAGGCATTGACTGACCAAAGAACGGAAATCAGTGATGAGATGCTTCAGAGAGAGAGAGAGTGATGGCAGTGCTCACCTCAAGAATACTTGGTGAACCTAACGCGCTCGACCTGTCCCTTCTTGAGGACAGCGAACAGGGGCTTGGGCTGCAGGAGGCGGGGCGGTCTGAGGGGCTAGGAGGCGGTGTTGAAGAGGTGGGAGGCGGAGGAGGTGGTGCGGCGCCGGCAGGCACTCCGTACAGGGACGTAGGGAACGCCGGTGTCGTGCCGCCTGTAGACTGGATAAAGCTAATGTGAGCTGCGATGCCGAGCGGACGCAGGGAGCCGAGCCGAGCCGAGCAGAGACAGAGCCGAGCGGACCGGACGCAGTGCACTACGAAGCTTCGTCGTCTGATGCAGCGCGTCGCCACGCGGCGGCAATCTGTGGCCGGGCTACACGGATAGCCGACTACAGCCTGGTTGCACCCAATCCTTTTTTTCGGTAACGCTTCGTACCGGGCGTCCGGACTGGAATTTTTTTTAAATAATACATTTTTTAAATTAAATTTCAATTTTTGTACACGGTTTTGAAAAATAGCAAAACTAGTCTTCTGTCGGCCCTTGATGTGACGATCTAGGGTCGACTGGCCTAGATCGGCGCTTGATCTGCCGATCTAGGCCGGCGGCCCTAAATTGGCACACCAAGTGCCGATCTAGGCTGATCCGGCTAGATCGACGCGGGAGATGTCAAATGTCGGCCGATGAAGCGCCGATCTAGACCGATCGGCCTAGATCGACGCTTCAACGGCCAAAATTCAGCTGTATAAAAGGGGGGCCGAAGCCCCCTCCCACCCGTGCCTCACTTCGTCCCTTTCGGCTTGGAGCTCTCAGGTACGCCTCTTCTCCTCTCTTTTGCCTTCTTTAGGTAGTAGTAGTTAGATAGTTAGTTTAGGGTAGTTTAGTAGTAATTTAGGAGTAGTTTTTTAGGGGTAATTTAGGAGTATTTTAGTTATATTTTAGTTGTAATTTAGAACTAGTTTAGTACTATTTTAGGGATAGTTTAATAGTACTTTAGGAGTATTCTGATGAAGTTTTTAGAGTAATTTAAACATAGTCGAGAGATAATTTAGCGATAACTAAGGGGTACTTTACAGATAATTTATAGGTACTTCGAACATAATTTATAGATAATTAAGGGGTACTTTAGAGATAATTTAGGTGTACTGTAAGTATACTTTAGCGATAATTGAGGGTTATTTTAGAGATAATTTAGAGGCACTTTGAATAAAATTTAGAGATAATTTAGGGGTACTTTAGAGATAATTTACAGGCACTTTAAACATATTTTAGAGATAATTTAGATGTACTTAACATACCTTATTCTATGTAGCTTTCTTGCGCGTGCTAGCTTGCTGACGTAAAAGCCGACGGTGACTGCATCCACTGCTGTTCTAGGTATCTAAACATACCGTAATCTGTTAGATGTTTTTCGTCGTTTAATGTAGCGATACTTTGAACGTAATTAGATGTAGTTCTGTTTAGTTAATTCGATTGTGGCTAAATAAGTGGATTTGATCTGTCGCGTTAGACACGTAGTTATGTTTTTTATATTGTTTGCTGTTTAATGTTTATAGGCATGTCAGATAGAGTATCATTTAGGATTTGCTATGGAGATGGCCAAGTACTTGTTGGTCATGATGGTGCTGACCTTAGTAGTTTTCAATGTACCGAAAATAGTTTAAGTCGGGTGATTGAGTGTAGCATAGAGAGTGTTAAGCGGTGGCTTTATCATATATTTCGATTGGATAGAGAGCAGTGGAAATTGTATGTGTATGCCCGATGCAGTCGTGCGGCCGAAGGGTATTTTTGGGAGATAGTTCCTTTTATCTCAACCACCATGTGGAGAGGATATGTCAGAAAGGCGCTGGAGCAAGGTTGGGAACATATTTTACTTATCTATTTTACTCCTCGTGCCTTTCATACTCTAGACCCAGCACCGGACCAAGTTGCTGAGTCTAGAGTACAATTCGAGGTCGGTCAGAGTGGCCAAGTCCAGGAGGTGATCCCCGAGACGGATGTAGTGCCACATTCCAGGGATGCTCTCCCGTCTACGATAGCTAGGGTTACTGAAGGGCAAGCTGATGAAGGGGAGGAAACAGAGGCCATACCTAACTTGCTAGAGAGAGAGAAATAAGACTTCGAGGAAGCAGTCAAGCAGGATGCCAACGACAACTCAGACGAAAAAGAGGAAGCAGGAGATGTCAACAATGACAATGAAGATGAAGACAATGTGATTCCCAAATAGTGGCAACCACAAGATTATGATGCTCTTGCTATTAATGAGGGCCGTGACACTCGTTGGAAGTATGGACAGAACAAGGTACAGAAGGATGTGGTGTATCCTACCAAAGATGCAGTTCAAGATGCCGTGAAAGCTTAGACATTGTCATTCCGACGGTCATTTCGAGTGAAGAAGTCGAACCGCACGATGTATGACATTGTGTGCAAGAGGGATGATTGCCCATGAAGAGTTCGCGCATATCAACCGAAGTGAGGAATTCATTGAGTATGCTCAATTGTGGTGCAACATACATGCGTGGTCGATACAGATAAAACTAGGCACAAGAATCTAAGTACCAAATACATTGCAAGGGTGATGTATTCTGAGATTGTTGAGAATCTCAGTTATGAGCCTCGGGCCTTAATACTTGCCATAGAGAGAAGGTTTCAGTACACAATCAACTATTCTAAGGCATGGAGGGCTAAACAGAAGGCGCTCAAAATGAGGTTCGGTACATTCGAGGACTCATATCATAACCTACCTTTCTGTTTGGATACGGTGAAGATGCGTAACCCTGACACATACTTCCCTTTCGAAGAGAAAGATGTGATATTTTCGGAGGGTGCGCCGATTCTACATCGAGTTTTCTTTGCACTCGGTGCTTTCATCCGGGCTTTCCAGTACTGTCGTCCCATTCTTTGTGTAGATGGCACATTTCTAACTAGGAAGTATAGATGTCAGATATTGACCACTATTGGTGTTGATGGCAACAACCTGGTTGTGCTAATTGCCTTTGACTTCGTGGAAAGTGAGAACTATAAAAGTTAGTTATGGTTCTTATGGCACTTGAACGTTGGGATTCTTCAGGGCAGGCCAAATGTTTGTTTGTTGCATGACCGACATGCTAGACTTATAAAGGCAGTCCAACATATAAATCATGATCCGGAGGAGGCATATCCTTGGAAGCACATTCAATCTCGATGGTGTATACGTTATCTAGGTGCGAATTTCTACCGTCACTTCGGGAAGAATAAAGAATTGACTAATATGTTCAAGAGACTGTGTAGCCAAAACCAAGAGAGAAAGTTCAAGGCCTTGTGGACAAAACTTGATGAGCTGACATCAAAATACAAGCATGAGAAGGCCGCAAGGCAGCAATCTAGAAGTGATGACCAACAGACGATCCGCAAACGGCAGAGGACGAAAGTTCAATGCTTTTTAGATTAGATTAAATTCGAGAGTAGTGAGCATTGGTCTCTACTCTATAATACTCACGGCACAAGGTATGGCATCATGACCACCAATCTTGCAGAGGTGTATAATTGGGCCATGCGGGGTATGCGATGCTTGCCTTTGGTTAATATTGTGGAGGGCATAATCCGTGGAATTACCCGATACTTCGTGGACCGGCATACTGCTGCTTTTGTGGTACACAGGGACGAGCGACATTTGTATTACAGAAATATTACAGAGTGCTTCATAGAGAAAAGTAAGAAGGTAACCCAGCATCGTGCCATCGAGACAAGTTCCCGGAAACTCCATTTCGAGGTAACATGTCGAGACAAAGGTCGACGAGGAATAAATCAGGATGTTATTGTTCATGAGTGCACCGTTACCGACACTTGTCGGTGTAGCTGCAACAAACCATCTCTATACCACAAGCCATGCAGTCATGTCATGGAAGCGTGCGCCACATTTGATATGCATGCCGGGGTATACTTGTCTGAATACTTCACAAAAGAGAAGGTCCTTAAGACTTGGAGCGGTGAACTCCGAGGGTATGGGATTGTCAGCTCATTCACATCTCTGCCAGATGGTGCACGTCGTTGGGTGCCAGATTTCTAACGTGTCAAATCAAAGGTGGGAAGAAGAAAGACACGACGTATTCGGAATGATACGGATGAATCCGAAGTAGGCAGGAAAAAGAAAAGGAGCTCTTTGTGCAACATGGCCGGACACACGTACAAGAATTGCACAGAAGCCGGCACAAGCAGTCGATGCCCCTCATGATATACAGATCACCGCACATCACACAATGTACATAGTCCCTAAGATGTACGTGTCGTTGTATACGAACAACAGTATACCACGGGGGTACCCGTAATAATGATTTGGTTAGGCTTTAGGGAGTACTGTGGATGAATCTCAATGGTTATCTCAAACTGTGAGATAGGGGATGTTTTTAGATAGATCTAGACCTTCCGGAGGATAATAACCCTACTCTTGTGTGTGTAGTATAAGCTTAAGGGTTGAAAATGGCCTTAAGCATATGAATCGAGTATTCTCAGCTAGGAGAAATCATGTATTTGTCTAGGACGTGCCTATAACAGGCTCCCCCTAGTCCCTTTATACTAGAGGGGCCAGGGGTTACAATTTACAGTTAATGTGCCCCACTAATAACTAATTATGAGGGTAAACGGTCAGTTCATGGGTAATAACTCCTAACGATAACAGCCATATTAA
>KE373223.1:1076048-1087021 GCA_000418225.1 Zizania latifolia
GTCGTCTTTAATGCTACCTCTGTTGACCCCTCCTCCACTCGGGCATTATAAATCCACTCGGGATGTAACCCTGGATCATATTCCCGACAGTACGTATGGTAGTTACTTCACTTGTTAATTATCACATGTTGTATCTTTGGCGCTAACAATATTTGTCTGTTTTACAACATGCAGATAGTGGGTAATGATGATTGCCCCTACGAGCTTCTCTCCGCTACGGTCGACGGCCACCACCGGGCACGAGCACTCACGTCCACCGATAGACTCTGGTATCGGTGGCTAGCACGACTCAGGAGGTTACGACGCCTGGGAGCATGGCACCGCTGAGGTGTTCGGGCCTTCACAGCTTGAGGGAGCACCACCACCGACGCAGCCACAGCAGCAGTCCGCTAGACCGCCTAGGGTGTGCTGTTCGCCTGATAGGTTTACCTTCTCGGAGCAGCCACCGAGATGCACTCGGGGTAGGCGTGGTGGTTAGTACGGCTTGCGGTTGTTATCGTAGGGACGAACGATTTGTACTAAAACATTTATTACGATATGTCGTATTATGTCATTATGCACTTCATATTATGAACATGCACTTTGTAGTATCCCTGCTATTCACTATCTACTCATAATTTGAGCTTACACTTTAATACCACATTTGACGAGCTTGTTTATAGATGTGTGATTGCCTTCAAAATAGATATTGCAATGGCATGATATAGTAATTAAAATAGTCCAACATTAACAACTTCAAACAAAATAGTTCGTGGCATAACACAGTACATTATAATAGCATATGCAAACGTGATTACGTGTCTTTAGGGAAATAAAAATAGCTGAGACTTATCCAAACTGACTACTGAGTGCAGCGAGGATACTTTTTCTTCCTTATGGTGTCTGGTCCTGCTTCCTTAGCACGATGAGCCCTCTCACGCTTCCTCTCTCTTTCAGCCTCACGCTCCTCTTTTGCCTTACGCTCCACCTCCTCTCTCCTCTTCTCTTCTTCCTCACGCTCACAGGCCCACTGGTATCGCATCTCAAAAAGCTCCCTGTTGAACTCCTTGTGTCTCATAAGCTCTGCCCAGTCATCAGGGTGCACCTCCTTATCAATCCATTCGATAAAGTCACAGAGCGGAGGTGGTGACGGTGGAGGAGTTACCTACACGCAAAAACGTTAATAGAGATGTTATAAGTGATTTATTTAAGAATAAGATATAACTAAATAAATAACATAATTATTCATATTGGTTTATTAGCACGTGATCCACGCTTTGGTTTTTCAGGAGTGTAAGAGTAGTTGCCACACTTCTAATACCTCATCTCGTATGTGAGGTCATCCATACTTCTCATGAACTTACATTTATCTCCACAAAAACACATAGGTGGTTCAACACTTTAGATGAGGCTTGGAATAAATACCATACCTAGTTGGATGTCTCAAATAGGTATGATGTTCAACACTTTAGATGAGGCTTAGAATTTCTAGCAGGCTATGGAGGTCAGATTGGATTTAGTGTCAGAAAAAGGTACTCAAATCCAAGTAAGTTTGATGGAATAATTACTTTATACAGATATGTTTGTTGCATGGAGAGTCACAAGGCAACAGATAAAATAGATCACTGTACTAAGCAACCTCAAGCTGAAACTAGGACTGGATGCCAAGTTAGTATGGGTCTTACAATAGTTTGAGAAACAAGAAAATATGAAGTATTTGACCTTGTTCTTGAGAACAATCACATGCTTTAGTTGAAAGAGACATGCCACCTAATGTCATTGCAACAAAAGATTTCTGAATTATAGTCTTTTGAAATTGACATAGTCGTTGATTTAGGTATTGGACCCAAAGCTGTTCATGAATTGGCTAGTTGACAAGTTGGTGGATCTTGTGATCTTATCTACACTCGTTGGGATCATAAAAACTATTTACGTACTAAGCGCCAAAGAGAGTTGATGTATGCTGAAGTAAGCAGTATGTTGAAATACTTTCAAGACAAAGTTACTGAAAATCCATCTTTCTAGTATGTCTTACAACTGGATTGTGAAGAACAAATCACAAATATATTTTGGGAACATGCTAAGATGATCATTGACTATGCTCATTTCAGTGATTTTGTATCTTTTGACACCACTTTTGGAACAAACAATGAATATAGGGTGTTTGGTGTATTCATTGGTTTCAATCAGTTTAGAGAAACAATTATTGATACCTTTCTGGTAACACATAATCAAAAACAACCTAGAACCATATATACAAATCAAGACATTGCAAATGGGAAAGGCAGTTGAGCATGTATTTAGAGAAGCATGTCATGGATTATGCACTTTCCATGTAATGCAAAATGCCATCAAGCATTTGCCTAATAATAGGAACAGTGATACAAATCTTCTTAAAGCCTTTAGTTCTTGCATGTAGAGTATGATGACATGGTCAAGTTTGAAGAAGCTTTTGATGCCATGAGAAGAGAAGTACAAAAACAAACATGGTTTGATAATATACAAAGTGAGAGAAAAGTGGGTTAAATGCTATATGAGAAATGTTTTCACCTTGGTAATGTGAAGCACGCAACTAAGTGAAAGCTTAAACAATGACATGAAAAAACACTTAAAATCAGATCTTGATATTATTTGATTTTTCAAGAATTTTGAAAGGGTTGTGTAAGGAAAACGGGATAATGAATTGAATTCAGAGTATGAGTCTAGGGGAAAACTACCTAGAATCAAGATGAGGACACCCATGTTGCTCCAAACAAGAAGGTTTATACTCGCATGATATTTGAATGTTTCCAAAAAGAATATGAGAGATCTACCGTGGCACTGCAGCACATAGTAAAATATTGGGTGGGAATTATGAATATGCAATAACAATTGGTACTCTCTTATGATCCAATATTCGAAGAGGAATACATAGTTATTGGTAATGTGTCTATACAAACAACTTTATGTAGTTGTGGTCAGTACGAGAGAGTTGTAATTTTATGTGCCCATGCTCTGAAGATACTTGATTTGATGAATAAAAGATGTGATAACCAAATGTTTCTAGAAGCATCAAAGGAACTTTTTAGAACTGCACGCCTAAAAAAGAAAGCAGTTCATTAAAGAACCTCAAAGAGACAACGAACTTGGATCGATAGGCAACACAAGAAAAATATGAAAGGACCAACAGAAATTAGAACGACATATAAATCTTCTACAATATGTTTTCTCGTATGTTAGAAATAAATTTCTTTCCCTTTGTTTATTTTTTACCATGCACACATAGCATAATACTTTGTTTAAATCTTCGTATTTTTATGTTTGAACAAGAAAATGTGAACAGAACAACACAAACTCAATTAGTCATAGAGAATGCTTCTGGAAGTAATGAGAATGATTTACAAGGTTATGAGTTCATCTAGAACTACATTGAAATATTGACGATACAATTGTTTGTGCAATTTTAATTATCTTGCATATTCAAAAAATTTAAAAACAAGCTGTTAGAAGTTTCTTTCTAGTGTTATTATTTTTTCAAGTTTTGTCATAATTTTTCAGACTTACTTATATTAAAAGTTTTGTCATAATCTTTAAAAACAAGTTGTTATTCTTTGCTAACTTGTGTTCTTAACGATGCTGGGTACTAGCGCAGGAATTTTTGATCTTTGATCTTCACATGCTTTTACAAGACTTGTGACTTAAAGTTTCAAATTATTAGAAGTTTCTTTCTTGTGTTATTATTTTTTCAAGTTTTGTCATAATTTTTCAGACTTACTTATGTTATAAAATAGAGAACAATGGAGTCTATGATGCTGCTTTTTTATTTCTGGCCACCAGTTTCTCTCCAAAACAATGAGCTAAACAAGAGTATGCATGAGGTAAGTCACGGCGTGATGTTCCTCTCGAACGTCAGAGGAGCCACCAGTTGTCGCATGATGACTCATGAGTTTCCTTCTCCTCGCCGCCCAAACTGAGACCTTCACCCAATTCGTTTGAGTCGCCGGCCGGCCGGCCGGCTTGCCTACACAGAAATTACACCACCGAAGCTTCCACGAAGAGTCGCGGTGGGGTCGGCATTGAGGCTCTGGCTTCGACGAAACTTCCGGCGTTGAAACGTTGAATCTTAATCTCCAAGGAAGAAGCTTAATAGTTAATACAACTAGCCTTCAAAATCAAACCTCTCTTGTGTGCTCAAAATTTCAAAGATTTCGGGTGAAGATGTCGACATTAGCATTCAGCAAGCTGCCACGTCATGTGCATAGCTCGTTAAAAATGCATCGCCTTTCGCCTCCCAGTTCACAGTTCACACATATCCATATATAAATCGCGCGATCACTTGCGTTCATATATATTGATTGCTAGATGCCTGGCATTGCCAAACTTCTGCCTTCGCTGAGATAGGTTGCTGCCTTGCTCCCTGTAGCAGATAGCTCCTTCACAAATGTAGTTTTTCCATGGGATTTCTCATTTGTTCTCTTCAGAAGCTCAGAGAATCAGAGTTAGCTTTTTGGAAGCAGGCCTGTTGAGTTACAGGTGCACTATCTAGATTAAAGGAACTCCGGAGGGAAATGAAGTTCAAGATGGGATACAGATATCTGTTGGTGGTCACCGGCCTGAGTTCAGTGGCAGCCGTTGGGCACATGGACTAATTCCAATTGTGTTGTCTACCAGATGGATGAAGCAATTCATAACAGAAGAATTGGATGAACAAGAGATTTCTCCTAGGATGTCAGCCAGGAATAATTCTCGGAGGTTGCTGGGAATATCACAGGAAACTGCTACTACAATTGTCGAAGGAATCCCATCAAATTCCGGCATTCTACTTGAGGTCTGAACAAGTAGAGAATATACAAGGCCTGGAGGAAGATGCCAGGTTGTGGAGAAAATGTTGGGGGAATTTCCGAGGCAGTGCATAACTTGACCAGATTCTGAAGCCCTCTCACCTGCTTTTCTTAGCTGGGAAGAAAGAGAAGAAATATGGTAGTAGTGGTTTCCTCCTCTTCAGTTTTTATTTACATTATCTTATTGTTGTTTGACTGGTATGCGTGATCTTCTAGATGAGAAGGCACAGCTATTAGAAAATGCAGATGCCCATGAGATTCTTCTTCTTCTTTAGTTCTGTTGTAGTATGTCTGAAATTTGCGAGAAATTCAGATGCCCATGAAAACCAATGACTCAATTGATTCGAGGTGGAACTTAACATACAAATGGCCGATACACTCAAATTATTTTCTGTAAGAACGAAGGTATGAATCGCTAGGACGCAAAAGACTAAAATAGGTTAAATCAATAGAAAACTCTGAAGTACAAAAGATGATAAATTTGCAGAAAACTCTACTAAGGTACATTATTCTCGCATCGTCTAATACAGATCTATCGTGACATCCTAAAATCTGAACATCTTTTTTACCTTGTGATAAATTTGAAGTTTCTGTACCGAAGCATTGGTTGTAAGTTGTAACTTGGATATGCTCAAATTTCTTTCTTGGTTTTCCCCCTCTTAGTTGGTCCCCTTTGGAAATTGGATATAAGGGATTACGATCCAAGTCCTGATATTCAATTCAAATTTGAACGAAATATCAAAGAATTGGACAACAATCCCGCCGTCCAAATCGCTTACGTGGCCATGAGAACTGAAGACGGAGGGCAACCATGGCAGCAGAAGCAAGGGCGAGGCATGGTCACCAGCGAACGGCAACCGCATTTTGCGCCTTGCGGGAGAAGAGGGCGAAGAGCGTGGTGCCAACGACGGTGGCGACGCCGATGGACATGTGGACGAGTAAGTTCTTCAGGGCGAAGGCGCGGAAGAGGAGCTGCGCCGTCGCGTCGAGGCCGCCGAACGCGACGCAAGGGGCGAGCAATAGGCAGAGCGCACTGAGGGGCACCTGCAGAGTCTTCACGACGGAGCGCTCCGTGACGCGCGCGGCAGGGGCGGCGTCTGAGGTATTGTGCACTTTGCTGAAGAAGCAGCACAGATGCACGGCGCCGGCGCGTACGACGAAAGCGGCAACCGCCAACGCGAGAAGGAAGCGGAGTAGTCCGAGGTCCCCGGACTGGAACGCCGGCAGGACGAGCAGGGACGCGGAGACGACGAAGGCCACGGCCATGGACACCACCAGCGTCATCTTGGCGAAGGCATCACCGGCCGCCACCGCGGCTGTTGCAATGCCTCTCGCGCTTGCCGCCATGTGCGCCTTGCGGAGGAAGCGCGCGAGAAGCATGGTGCCGAGCGCGGGCGCGGCGACCGCGGCGATTACGAAAACGGCGATGGCGATGTCGACGATGGCGCTCCGCCCGGCGAAGGTCAGCAAGACCCGTAGCGCCTCCGGACCGCCCAGCGCCGCCGCACCCATGGCGACAACTATGGTATTCCGAAGAATTCCGGTCATGCTCACAGCTCTCTGGCTTGTCGTGCTCACACCTCACCAAGCCAAACCCTACGGAATATTTTTTATAGTATTTTTACTTTTTAAATTTCCATCTCTACTAATATAACAAGCGAATTTTTAAAAGGCAATAAAACGCTTTGTGCTCACCGCATGTCAAATCGGTGTTTCGGCCCAAATCGGTAACAGAGCCTTATTTATTTAAAAGGCGAAAGAACGCTTTCCCTCACCGCACAGCTGCGTGAGATCAACAAGTCGCCCTGGCCCTCGTTTTATACTCTCTCCTCGGCTCCCACCTCTCGGTACTAATCGCGATTTTTTTTTAAATAATATAATTTTTAAATGAAATTTTAATTTTGGTACACAGTTTAAAAAAATTACAAAAGTAGCCTTCTGTCGGCCCTTGATGTGCCGATCTAGGGCCAACCAGCCTAGATCGACACTTGATCTGAAAGTGCCGATCTAGACTGAATCGCGCGGGGGCTACCAAATGTCGATAGATGAACCACCGACCTAGGCCGATCGGCCTAAATCGGTACACCAAGTGCCGATCTAGACCGACCGACCTAGATCGACGCTTCACTAGCCGAAACCCCCTCCTACCCACGCCTCACTCCACTCCTTCGGCTTGGAGCTCCCAGGTACGCCTCTTGTCTCCCTTTTTGTCTTCTTTAGTAGTAGTTAGGTAGTTAGTTTAGTGTAGTTTAGTCCTAATTTAGGAGTAGTTTAGTAGTTTTTTAGGGGTAATTTAGGAGTAGTTTAGTAGTATTTTAGTTGTAATTTAGGACTAGTTTAGTACTATTTTAGGGGTAGTTTAATAGTACTTTAGGAGTATTCTGATGAAGCTCTTAGAGTAATTTAAACATAGTCGAGAGATAATTTAGTGGTAATTAAGGGGTACTTTATAGATAATTTATAGGTACTTCGAACATAATTTATAGATAATTAAAGGGTACTTTAGAGATAATTTAGATATACTATAAGCATACTTTAGTGATAATTAAGGGTTATTTTAGAGATAATTTAGGGGTACTTTAGAGATAATTTAGAGACACTGTAAACATAGTTTAGAGATAATTTAGATGTGCTTAACATACCTTATTCTGTGTAGCTTTCTTGCGCGTGCTAGCTTGCTGATGTAAGAGCCGACAGTGACTGCATCCACTGCTGTTCCAGGTATCTAAACATACCGTACTCTGTTAGATGTTTTCCGTCGTTTAATGTAGCGAAACTTTGAACATAATTATATGTAGTTCTGTTTAGTTAATTCACCTGTTGCTAAATAAGTGGATTTGATCTATCGCGCTAGATACGTAGTTATGTTTTTTATATTATTTGCTGCTTAATATTTACAAGCATATCAGATAGAACATCATTTAGGATTTACTATGGAGATGGCCAAGTACTTGTTAGTCATGATGGTGCTGACCTTAGTAGTTTTCAATGTACCCAAAATAGTTTAAGTCGGGTGGTTGAGCGTAGCATCGAGAGTGTTAAGCGGTGGCTTTATCATATATTTCGATTGGATAGAGAGCAGTGGGAGTTATATGTGTATGTCTGATGCAGCCGTGCAGCCGAAGGGTATTTTTGGGAGATGGCTCCTGTTACCTCGACCACCATGTGGAGAGGATATGTCAGAAAAGCGCTAGAGCAAGGTTAGGAACGGATTTTGCTTATCTATTTTATTCCTCGTGTCTTTCATAGGTGGAGCACCTAGCTCCCGATGCTGACGATTACACCGTTTGTCGGTACTTGGAGTCTTACCTCCTTTGGCTTTTCGGTTAGGTGATGTTCACCAGCACGCACCACGACAGCGTCGACAGGCATTTGGTGCAGTTCGCCCAAGCCATCGCCGATTCTCCCGACGATGGCGTTCTACAGTACTCATGGGGATCTACCGTCCTTTATGCCACATACCACGCTCTTTGCGACGGATGTCGATGCCGGATGGCTGGCGCGTCCATTACTGGGTGTCCCTTATTGATACAAATCTAGTCGTACGAGAGGGTGCAGATTGGTCGGCCTCAGGTTGGCATGACACCATACCTAGGGGGGCCGCCAGACGAGGACATCGACCGACCGACTATGGGCACACTTTGGTGTCGACGACGGGTCAGTATTTGTTGTACTTAATCATTTACCAAAATTAATTTCGTACTGATATTTCTTCTTTTGCAGCCATCTTGGGCCCACTCTCAAACCCACCTCTCCTACCCAGACTACATGGCGCAGCTCGACAACATTCGGGCTCACGACTTTCGTAGGAGACCTTACATGCCAGGTGAGATCATCCGACGCGTGCCTCACGGTCTCTCCGCCTTGTGCTTGCGGGACGCGGCATACTGGAGGACGCATAGATGCCTCGTATTCGATGTCATGAACTTACATTTATCTCCACAAAAACACATAGGTGGTTCAACACCTTCCGGCGGACGGTGACGAGGATCATAACCGTACTCAGATTTATCATTTTTCACCATCTATGGTAAAAAAATATGCAATTGATATATCGACATAAATTTAAAATGTTACATTTACACCCACATGTTCTGCATGACCTCACGGTACCCAGAACAACTAACAAAAAAATACATATTTATTTAATATTCACATAATTATCGCTAAAGTGTATTTAAAAAGGTCTACATTATTGCTAAAGTGTTATTACAGTACCTGTCGGGAATATGATCCCGGGCTACCTCCCGAGTGGTTTTAAGCCGACCAGTCAACGGTCAAAGCCCGCTATGAGGACAGTGACGGAGAGCTGAAGGCATCCGAGTCCAGCACTTAGGCGAGAAGCCCTCCTGACTACCTGAATTCGAACAGTCCCCATTAAGATCTAGGCCATCATTAATCTCCATAATCCCGCAGTTATTAGTGCGGTTATCCTTTGTGTTATTACCCACAATATGAACGTTTATGTCATTAATACGTCATTAGTGGGAATTTATTCATCTTTTGTAACCCCCGATCTCTCCCATATAAAGAGATCGGAGGGAGCCTGAAAAGGCAGGTTTTGACGCACGCAGACACACATCTAGAAGGTAAATTCAGACTCATACGATTTGAAGCACCTATAAGCTAAAGGCTATTCACGCCCGAAGCACATTCCATACACAGGACTAAGGTTATTATCCTCCGGGAAGCCCGAATCTGTCTAAAATCCCCTGTCTCTGTCTCTTTGATCGAGATAACCATTAGATCATAGCACCGCACCCCTTTTAGCCTGACCAAAAAACCTCCCTATGGCACCCCTGTAGGGTACTGTTGTCTTACACAACGACAGTTGGCGCGCCAGGTAGGGGTAAGTGCGTTTGTGTTTTTCAAACTGATCAAATGACTATTGTTTGCAAAGTCAGCACCAGGTTCCCGTTGGAGCGGTGCTCACTTTCAGAAGTTTAACTTTCATGGATGATTGCATGCACCAACTGGTGCAGACTACTGCCGCCCCGATGAGGGCGAAATCTTCACGCACAGCGATAGTGCGTTCTCCGGTCCCTAAGGCGTCTGAGCGCTTAGCTCCACCCAGGGCACCTATTACGAACCTTCGGGCGTCCAAGCACTCAGCTCCGTCCAAGGTTCGTCCGCTTCACGCCGCCGACTCGCCCGCCGACTTCGTCATCTTCGCTGGACCAGAAGGGCGAACAGTCCAGCGGCGTCAATTCACCAAGGTCGTTTCCAAGCGACCTCGCCACCAGGCCGCATCGGTTAAACCGATGCCCTCTCTAAACGTCGTTATGACGATCACGGATGCTGTCTCCGACGACGAGCCTTCCAATTCCGCTGAGTCTAGCACTCACCGATGCTAGCGCCGTGAGCGCAATGCTGCTCGCTCAGCACGTCACGCGAGGGTCCGTGCTATAGCCGGTACCTCTCGCCAAGGCACCTCAGACGCCTTCACCATGGACTTCGAACATCATGCCGTGTACCGCACGCCGACCACGAACCTCCTCGCCATCGAGAGGGCGCTAGCCGCCCTCCCCGACTCACCTGAGCTTCAAAGGGCTCGGGCAATGACCCAGGCTGCTGCTGCCCAGATTATCGAAGTGGCACTGCCCGCACGGTCAAGATCGCTTAGACTGTCCACACGACCAAGGCGTTTGCCGGCCAGACTCTGATCCTCCGACCGGAGGTCGATGTCCCGATCGCCCCAGCGGTCGAAACATTCGCCGGCAAGATCCCAGTCTTCAGACCGGAGGACGGCGTCCCGATCGCTCCGGCCATCAACACGTTCATGTCCGTGCGAGCATCTTGGGAGCTCCTACTCGGGGGATGCCCGAGAATACATCAACCAAGCGCGGGATGCACATAACACCATTTCTCGCCGCCGTGGTGAACGCGAGCGTAGCGAGCTTCGTCGTCGAAATCTATTCGACTGGAGTTATGGTACGCCCGGGGCAAACCGACCTGACAGCGACATCTCACGCCACGATGGCTTTCCAGCCTTTTTCGAGCGCCTTCGTCGAGTAGAGTGGCCCCGAAATTTTCGCCCGACAGGAGTTATGCCTTACGACGGCAAAACTGACCCTTCATAGTGGCTGTGGCTGTATTACACGGCCATTCGCGCAGCCGGAGGGGATCAAGACGTCATGGCTAATTATCTCCCCGTGATGTTGACTTTGGCCGCCA
>KE373224.1:12595-28075 GCA_000418225.1 Zizania latifolia
TCCTGGCAAGGTGAAGGGTGACGTCAGGCTCATGCCAAACGAGGTGTCCTCCTCTGGTGCCGCCGAGTCGCTGCTCGCTGGCTTGGAGTGGACTGTCAAGGACGCTAACTTTGACTCCTATGATGCAGTGCAGGTAATTTACTCCTTTCTTAGAATTGAGTTTGTTACATGTGTGTTTTTTGTTCTTGGTTGAGCCAAATTCTCTTCAAATTTGGACTGAAAACAATGAGATTTATTTGTAGGTTGAGCTAGGGTGCACCAATGGCAGTGGCACGTTGGAGGTGTTGTACGTGGTGACATTATACCCACTGAGCATGGAGATGGAGGTGATCATCAAGAACAATGGCACAAGCCAGTGTCGCTGACAAGAGCGGTGCTCAGCCAGATCAAATTCGACAAGCGGCGGGGCAGAGCGGTGGAGGGACTCTGGGGCTGCCCCTACTGCTCCCACTCGCCACCAACCTCTAGCTTCAGCCTCCTCACCCCGGTGGAGGCCATGAAGCGGGAGGACCCCGCTGGTTCTCCTTCGGCGGTGGTGAGGAGGAGCCCCGATAGAGCGTCTGAACTGTCGAGGAGAACCTCTACACCATCCTCAAGAAGAAGGTGAGTAGGGTCTACGTCGTGCCATCGGAGGAGAGGAAGAAGCATATCTACAGCACCACACCCTCCAAGTTCACCACCATTGATCAGGTAAACAATAAAAAAATCAAGTGCCATGGAACATTGAAATCTACATGGATGATCAATCACTTGGTTGAATTTGATCTTGAATTCTTTGTTTAATTATGAGAGATTTGAATAATGGATTGATGGTGATGGAAATAGGTACAAGAGAATTCTGGGGAATCGGAAGTTCTGGCTTGAGGCCAGAAGTTCTGGGTTCTAGAGTATCCGAAAGTTCCGGTTAGACCGGAAGTTCCGGGCCAGTCCTAGTTTCGGTTTCTAGAGGAGCCGGAAGTTCCAGTTGGACCGGAAGTTTCGAGCCTGCCTGAAAGTGAAATCTGGACAAGCCAGAAGTTCCGGTTAGGACCGAAAGTTTAGGATCGAAATAAATTTGATACAGAAGGTTATTTTTGGAAGTTCCGGGTCTAGATGAACAGATTAGATCTGTTGGGCTTTAATTCTAATTAAAGACCCATTAGAGGGCACTATATAAAGAGAGGAGGGGCTAGGACGAAAAGGCTACTGCTTAATGTTGGTTTGACCAAACCCTAGCCGCCACCTCTTCTCTCTCCTCGATTGCAAGGGTTGTGATCGATCTCCCAGATCTCGCGAGTGGTGCTAGCACGCCAGCGCGAGGTGATCCTGTCCCCGAACATGTGGATACCGTAGAGTCACTGCTCCAATAGCGGTGCTCGTCTTCTTCGAGTGGAGATCATCGGATCGCGTAATCTCCATCACCGGATCACCGACGAACGGATGGAGTTGAGCAAGGACGCGCTTCCCCAACATCTTCTTCCACTGCACTACCATGTCTTGCGTTAGAAGGTAACAATCCATAATCCCATTACACGCATGGTTCCTGGGCGAACGGGGTAAAATTTTTGAAATTAGCGCTAGCGTAGCCTCCCCATAACCCAACAGTGGTATCAGAGCCTACGTGCGTAGTGTTTGATCTAGATCGACCACATATAGGTGATATGTGGTGGAAATAGATTAGATCTATTGTTTTTCGTCGGATTTTTAGAAGTTCCGGGCCAAAATAAACTTCGATACAGAATGTTATTTTCAGAAGTTCCGGTTGGACCGGAAGTTTTGGACAGAAATAAATTTTGTACAGAAGGTTATTTTCGGAAGTTCCGGGTGTGACTCGGAACTTCCTGGCCAATTATAAATTCGAGTCAGAAGGTTGATTTCGAAAGTTCCGGCCTTGAGTCAGAAGTTCCGGGCCCTTCGACCGGAAGTTCCGGGCCTCTGAGCTAGAAGTTCCGAGTATATTTTTCAGTCACGCGTAGATTCCGCTTAACTCATTTTTGCAGAGAATGTTGTGACTGGTATGGCCTTGCAATGTATAAGATACAAGCTTGTAATTTTCATGGCCTGCGTGTCATGGTTAATTGCAGCCCAAGGCTGTTCAAATGTTGTACGACCTGCGCATCGACATGTGATGCTTCTGCTCATGTAATTAGTATAGTTCTATTAGATGTAATAGACTGATATAAGTTCATAGAGGCCTGAAGCGTGATGACTCAAAGGACAGGAACCATAGAGATAGAGATCACCATGCGAGAGGACCATGCTATGTCACAGTTAATATGATTGCCTGTGATGTTTACTTATGTTCCTATCATACTATTCTTTCATGTTCCATGTGCGGTAGGCATCGTTACCGTGTTAAAATAGTTTCTCTCAGAAAATTAAGTATTGATGCTCTTTTCAATAGCTGCACCTATAAATGTTTTGATCATTGTATGGTGGGTCTACCAAAGCAGGATGTCATCTTTTATCTCAATCAGTTAGGGTGGATGTCGGATACCACATGCGTAATATTGGTTTGCTTAACAAAGCTATCAAAACGGTTTTAGGCTTTGGGGTATGGAGTTGGGAGTCGGGTATTGGATGCTACCCCAACGAATAAGAGTCACATAAGATGTGATTAGCAAGTGTTGCTTACCTATGTCACTAATCTTCTAGCAGTGATGTCAAAGCTCACTAGGAGTTAGATAAATATAGATCTTGTCCCACGATGTGTCATTAGAGGGGAAACGATCATGCCACCTTTGCCTTATTCTCTTCTATCTTCCTGAGCGCGCGAAGCCGATTCTGTGCCAAGTCTTCTAATTCATCGGTCATTAGTCTGTAGTAGTCATCGGTCGTCAACTCATTCTGAAGAGCGAGACGTCTAGAGCCGATGTTCGTTTCCCATGGTAGCACGGCTTCATGTCCATAGACTAACTGATAAGGCGGTACTTGAGTTGATCCGTGGCAAGCCATCCGATATGCCCATAGTGCATTGACCAGCGTTGCGTGCCACTTTTTAGACTGTTTTACGATCTTGCGCTTGATCAATTTTATTAGACTTTTGTTTGAGTCTTTGGCTTGACCGTTTGCTTGTGTGTAGTTGGGTGACGAGTTGAGCAACTTAATTCCCATGCCGGCTGCAAACTGCTAAAATTCCACTGACATGAATACCGATCCTGATCGGTGGTGATTGTTTGCGGAATTCTGAACCTATAAATGATATGGTCCTTAACAAATTTTATGGCTTCCTGAGCAGTTATCTTATTCAGAGGAATTGCCTCTACCCACTTAGTGAAATAATTGGTGGCTGCTAGTATAAACTTGTGTCCCTTGCTAGATGATGGATAGATCTAGCTGATCATGTCTATTCCTCAACCTCTGAACGGCCATGGCTTGACAATTGGGTTTATGGCCGATGTAGTAGCTCGTTATATGTTTCTAAATTTTTGGCAGTCTTGATATCCCTTAAATACTTAAAGCAATCTTCGAGCATCGTCGGCTAAAAATAACCAGTGCAACGGAGCAACCACTTCATTTTGTGGGCCAATTGATGGGTTCTACAGATTCCTTCGTGTACCTCGCACATTACGACTTTGGCTTCCTCCAGATTTAGGCACCTTAACAAAACCCCATCGATCATCCGATAATATAATTCCTTATCTAGCAACATACACCTTAATACTTTATAACGGAGCTTTCTTGAGGCCGGCTATGACGAATTCCTTAGATAACTTACTATTTCAGCCCTCCAATCTTCGACATCGATATCGACTATTTCTGCTTCAACCATCTTATCCGTCGGCCGATATCCTAATGCGGCTTGTGCCAGGTCATTAGCTTCTAGGTTTTGATTCCTTGATACATGTGTTAATAATACCATCTTGAATCCTTTTAATAGTTCTTGGCATTCCTCAAAATGTACTCTCAGATTTTCATCTTTGCAATCATACTCTCTAGAGAGTTGCCTGATTACTAACAATGAACCCCTCATGATCTAAATGGCATCGGCTTCTATTTCAGCCAGTAGCTTTAAACCTTTGAGGACCACCTCATACTCTGCCTGATTATTGGTACGATAGGGCTTGATAGTGTAAGTGAACTCGACACTTGCCCCCCGAGGCGATATGATTACTAACCCGATTCCACATCCATGCTTGTAAACTGAGACGTCAAAGAAAAGTGTCCACGGTATCGGCTCCACATAGTCTACTGCTTTGTCTCTGTGTTGTACTATGAAGTCGGTGATAGCTTGTCCCTTGACTGCTTTAGCCGATTCGTATTGTAAATCGAATTCTGTTAATGTAAATACCCATTTGTCAATCCTCCCCTTTAAAATTAGAGCCGATTGCATGTACTTGATCACATCGGCTTTGCATATGACTGTGCATTGTGTCGATAGTATGTAGTGCCTCAATTTAGTGCAAGAGAAATAAAGACACAGGCATAATCTTTCAACAACAGGGTACATTGTTTCGGCATCGAGTAACCATCGGCTTAGGTAAAACACGACGCGTTCTTTCCCTTCTACTTCTTGGATCAACATGGACTCGATGCTTACATCATCGGCCGACAAATATAACTTGTAAGGCTTACCAGGCCGTGACAGGATTAATACTAGTGGAGAACTTAAATATTTCTTGATTTAATCGAATGCTTTCTGATGTTTATTGGTCCAAATAAATTCTTCCCCTTCCTTCATCCTTAGCAAAGGCGTGAACGGCTCCAATCAGCCTGATAAATTTGATATGTATTAGTGGACAAAATTTATCTTGCCAATTAACGATTGCAACTCTGTCTTGTTCTCTGGCGGTATTATATTCTTGATGGCCTAAATAACGTTTTGACTTATTTCAATTCCTTTTTCGTGAACCATAAACCCTAGAAACTTTCTAGCCGATACGCCGAAGGCACACTTCTTTGGATTCATATGAAGACCATATTTCTTTGCCCTTTCTAAAACCCTTCTTAGATCAGCTAGATATCTTTCATTATCCCGTGACTTCACGATGACATCATCAATATAAATTTCCATGAGGGAACCAATCAAATCATAAAATATATAATTCATTGCTCTTTGATATGTTGCCCCAGCGTTCCTTAGGCCGAAAGTCATAACAACCCACTCGAATAAGCCAATGGCTCCAGGCAACTAAATGCAGTCTTTGGGATATCTTGCTCTGCTATGAATATTTGATTATATCCGGCATTCCCATCCATAAAGCTGATAATCTTATATCCTGATGCCGCATTGACTAGCAAATCTACGATCTGCAATGGGTATTCATCTTTAGATGTGGCTTTATTTACGTCTCTGAAATCTACGCATACTCTCAATTGACCGCTCTTTTTCCATACCAGGACTATATTTGATACCCATTCCACGTATCGGCATAGTCTTATAAAATTCGCTTCGTATAGTCTCGTGATTTCGGCCTTTATGTGAGGATACATTTCTAGCTTAAATCTTCTTTGACTCTGCTTTACTGGCCGAAATCCCATTTTTGTTGGTAGCCGATGCTCTACATTCGATCGGCTTAGTCTAGGCATTTCATGATATTCCCAAGCGAAACAATTCTGAAACTCCTTTAATAACGCAACCAGTTTCTCTTTTACAGAAGAAGGTAACTTAGCGCTAATGTACGTCAGCCTTGGCCTGTCTCTAGGTCCGATGTCTACCTCTTCCATCACATCGGTCGATGTAAACTCTTTTCTGAGCTTTCCTTCTACATCATCTATTTCTCTAAATACGGATCCTAGCCTAGAATCATATCGTTGATTGACTAGAGGCCTAGATCTGACACCCTTAAAAAATCCCTTTCCCAAACTCATCCAGACAGGCAATCCATCTTCTCGAAGTCAGGTGCATCGGCTGTTGATATGGCGACTGATCTGTTAGCTTGAATGACTTCAACTTGATCACCTTGCCACTGCATTAGACTCTGATGCAAGGTAGAAGGAACACAACAATTGGCGTGAATCCAGTCCCTTCCTAGCAGGAGGCTATATGACCATTTTCCATCAATCACAAAAAAAGTGGTCGACAGTGTTTTACTTCCGAACATGAGCTCGACGTTCAAAGCACCTTTGGCATCTGATAGATTGCCACTAAAGTCTTTTAATACCATATTAGTCTTTACTAGGTCCTCATTCATCTTACTAAGCTTACGAAACATGGAATACGACATTATGTTAGCGACAGCTTCTCCATCGACCAATATTTTTGACATCGGCTTGCCATCCACCTGTCCCTTAATATACAAGGGCCTCAAGTGCCGATGCTCATCTTCCTCTGACTTCTCAAAGGTCACTGGTTGTGGTTATAGCAATAATTGCACAGTCGATCCCTCTTCTTCTTCAATGTCTAATGGAGGTGCCCTGTATTCTGCAGGCAATATAAAAACTATGTTTACCTCCATTGGCTCATCTTCTGTATTGGCTTTCTTCTTCGGGCGCCACTCTTTTCTCACCCATTGTTTGCTCTATTGATATTCCTTGTACTATCCCACTAGCTACTCTCGATGCCTCTAACATTGGAGCCTCCTCTTCTGACTCCATGTTAAGCCCTCTGAGCACCATCGGGGTTTTTGTACAGGATTCTGATCCCCATGCCATCAGTGTTTAGTTCAAATGCGCCGATCATCCATAGCCTCCTGCTCGGGAAACCCTAGTCGGTCTTTTGTAGGGATTCTTTTTCTTGGGGGCTGACCATCAGAACTAACATCTTTTTGACTAACCTTTTCAGAGCATTCTAGGCAATCCTTGATTGACGGGAGCCTAAACGAAAGAAAGTACACTCTCAATGTGGATTAACCTTTTTTTCGTGCCCATATGTCATGGCATGTTGCTCCCTTTCCTGACGCCGATGGGCCTTAACGTGGTGCCTCAGAGTTTGGCTTCCTTCAACATGAAAACTTAACGAGCCAATATGTACCATATTCATCGGGAAATGATTCCCATTAATCTTCATCGGCTTTGCTATTTCGTCAAACTTTATTCTCCCCTGCTCGACGACTGATTGAATTTATTGACGAAAAACTTTGCATTCATTGTATTATGGGAGCTAGTATTATGCCACTTACAATATTTTTTTTTCTTCAATTCTTCTGTCAGTGGAATCACGTGATTCGGCGGGAGCTGGATCTGCTTTTCTTTTAGTAATAAATCAAAGATTTTATCCGCCTTGTTGATATCAAAATCGTACTTTTGCTCCTTCTCGGCAGCTTTGACCCATGAACATGTCACTGTCTTTTTCAACTTGGCCAATTTGGCCAAGGCGATATCACAATCGGAGTCTTCTTGCTCTGAATTTGATGAGTAAAACTGTACTGGAGCCACTCGCTTTTGTGTCTTCTCTTTGCGTATCTTTTGGAATCGGCTTTCATGAGCCAATACCCTTTGTGCCAAGTGCGAGAGGCTATTATATTCATGAGAGGAAAACCTCTGCCTGATCGGCGGCAGAAGATCTTGGAATGCTAGTTTGGCCAACTGTGCGTCGGTCAGGTTGAGGCTATAGCATCGGCTTCTTACATCACGGAAGCGCTGAATTTATTCTGGCACCGATTCCTCCATGCGCTGTTTTACAACTGTTAGGTCCGTCAATTTCATCTCCTGGATCCCAACGAAAAAGTACCTGTGAAATTACTTCTCTAAATCGGCCCATCCCGTGATTGAATTTAGCGGTAGGTAAGAAAACCAAGAGAAAATCGATCTAGACAGGGACAACAAAAAGAATCTAACTGTGAGAGCTTCCTCGGCCGATGCCTCTCCACATTGCGTGAGGAAACGACTGATATGCTCGATCGTTGAAGTACTGTCTTGACCAGAAAACTTTGAAAAGTCTGGGACCCTGTATCTATTTGGTAGCGGCACTTTGTCGAACCAGTATAGATATGGATGCCAATACATGTAACTTTGTTCTTTCGGCTTGAGCCCGGACTGATCTCTCATAATTTCTATGATTTTGAAGGCAAAATTATCTTCCTTTGGCGCCGAATAATGCGGCATCGGCATTACTGCTCTCTCTTGATGCTGATAATTATTTTGGAGCATTGTTCCTTCAAAACATGTCTGTTGTCGTGGAGGCCCATAATAAACCGTATAATGGTACCCTAGCGATGGTGCACTTGCCAGAGGTTAGTACGTTTGAGATGATGTACTAGTCGGCATCGGGGCTGGTGGTATTAAACTTGGTACCGTATCATACTCTAACCCATACGTCACTGGTGGCAGGATAGCTATCATCGGTGGAGGTGTGCTCAAGGTGACGGGCGTCGATGATCTCTGTTGAAAATAGAGCGGCCCTTGAGGTAATTTCTAAGCAATGGACCCATCCATCATCTTCTTGATCAACCCATTCAGAGTGTTTACTAACACGTCGGATTGGTTAATCAGTGCATGACTAACCGCCTCATTGACCATGTCCTGAGACGATCTCTACAGACTTTGACTGTTGGACTCGGCTTGTAGAGTTGGAATTAGCAGTTGATTCTTCTGGATCACCCCGTGCTAAGTCATGCTAAAAGACTCCAAGCACAGCTTCTAAAAATCTGCAACAGTCTATTGCACTTCTGCTCTTTGTTCATCGATCAAAAGTTCTAAGGTGAGCGGGATGACAGCGTCCTTGGCCTACTCGGCCTCTTTCCTAACCATGGTGCCGATGAAGAAGATTGATCTTATCGTTTATGAAATGGTCCCACTGAGCGTGCCAAGAAAGTGTGTTGACGCAAAAATCATAGGTATCCCTATGTCTTCACACTCAAAGGCCTGGGAGAGTCTACTTAGCTCTAGTGCAGGTTCTAAATAACCTAGAGGTGTCAGTAGGTGTGCCAATCAATTTGACCCTGCAATTGACAAGGAAACAAACGTGAGATGTCCTAACGCTATTGATGATAGCCTATCGGCATCGGCGACGATAGCACCCTTGAAAACCATGATGCATCACGAAAAAGTGTATGAAGTACAACATATCCTATCAATCGGTTCTAGCACTGACACTCTAAAATACCAATCTCTACAGTTCGAACTAAACCGATGCAGTGTAAAGATATGTTTATCGAGAGCACAATGAGCAAGACAAATGCGATTAACAGAGTAACAGATAACTCATCTGCTAAAACTCCGATGAATGTCAGGTCAGCAGATCATGCAAATAGTCCAGTATGTATCCCTATCAACACCACAGATCGAACCCAACCGAGACAGCGTGTCGTTGATGATCAACATACGATCTAATCTAGTACGAGGAGCTAAACCGCCGTGATTGGTAAATACACAGATTCGATCAATAGAGCACAGTGCGAGAAAATAAATCAATGCATTAAACCGATAACTAGTAAACCTACTCCATCTGATCACAGTATTGGACTCACATGAATCATTTTACCAAACAGGCTATCCCCATCAAAGTAAGAGATCGGACTCAACTTATGCAGCCATAACTCCGATAGGGAATCACCCTAATGCTACATACCTAAAGTTGGCGATGCGCCGAAGGGTTTGATTGACTGAGTTTTGCAAACTTGTTACAATATGTTGACACCAGAATTTGGACCGGTGCACCATCGTCTAGGCGAGCCAAGCAACGATGCCGATCGGCCACCGATAGAGGCTGAACAAGCGAAGACGGGCTGCACGCGGCGTGGGCTAATACTTCGTGGGTAGTTTTTCATTTAGTTAATGAATAGATAAGTTAGTTAGGATTCTGTGTTATCCACAGATAGCGTATCTACCCGGCTATAAATATATAAGCCCGGGGTCATTATAACAAGTTCACACAACTCAGTCAATCAAACTCTTCGGCGCATCGCTAACTTTAGGTACGTAGCATTATGGTGATTCTCCACCGAAGTTATGGCTGCATCGGTTGAGTCCGATCTCTAGCTTCGACATGGATAGCCTATTTGGTAATCTGATTCATGTGTTTATGGCTTTCTCGGTTAAGTCTGATACTATGATTAGATGGAGTAGATTTGCTAGTTATCGGTTTAATACATTGACTCATTTTCTCGCATTGTGCTTCATTAATCGAATCTTTGTATTTACCAATCATGGTGGTTTAGCTTGTCATACTAGATTAGATCGTATATCGATCATCAACGATGCACTGTCTCGGTTAGATCCGATCCGTGGCATTGACGGGGATACATACGGGATGGTCTGGTCTGATCTGTTGGACCGATGTTCATCAGAGTTTTAGACAATGGATTATCTGTGGTTCTATCAATCAGGTCTATTCTGTTCATCATGCTCTTAGTAACCCGTCTTTACGCTGTATCGGTTTAGTTCGAACTATAGAGATTGGTATCTTAGAGTAGTAATGATAGAGCCGATTGGTAGGGTTTATTACGTTATATATGCTTTTCATGATGCATCGTGGTTTTCACGTGTGCTATCATTGACGATGCCAACAGGCTATCGCCGATAGCGTTAGGACATCTCATGCTTGTTTTCTTATCAATTGCAGGGTTAAATTGATTGGCATGCTTACTGACACCTTCGGGTTATTTTGGACCTATACTGGAGCTAAGCAGACTCTCCTAGGCCTTCGAGTGTGAAGACGTAGAGATACCTGTGATTTTTACGTCAACACAATGACTCCGAGCTTATATATTTATAGCCGGGTAGACTCGCTATTTACAGATAACATAGAATCCTAACTGACTTATTTATTTGCTAACTAAATGAAAACTACTCACGAAGTATCAGTCCACGCCGTACGCAGCCCGTCTTCGCCTGTTAAGCCCCTATCGGTGGCCCATCGGCTTTGTAGCCTGGTTCGCCTAGCCGATGGTGCGTTGGTCCAAATTCTAGTGTCAACAACGCCATACCTGTCCTCCGCCACACGGAGCCGCCCGACGAGCTCCTCGATGGACATGATGTTCAGATCGAGCATCATTTAAATCGCCACCGCCACCTGGTTGTACTTCTCTGGCACGACACGGAGCATCTTCTTGACAACGCGCACCTCCTCGAACACCTCGCCGAGCTCACATAGATTTGTGGCGAGATCAGAAATTCAGATAACAAAATCATCGACGGTCTCACCCTGCTTGAACTTGATGTTCTCAAACTCCTTAAGAAGCTTTTGTACGTTGGATTCTTGGACATGGGTCACACCCATGCACATTGTTCTCAATGCCTGCCAAGCCTCCTTGGCAGTCTTCTTCACAGCAAGGCTAGAACGCAATTCAGCCGGCACGGCACGAAGAAGCGCCGCCAACGCCAGTCGATGTTCGCGTCGCTCTACCTTGACGGTGCAGATAGCCTCCCAGAGCCCTTGCGCCTTGAGATTGACCTCCATCACGAGCGCCCAGTTGTTATAGTTTGTATGCATCAACTCGGGGTAGACGATCAACGCTGTCGCCTCCCGCACCACAACCACACGTGGTGCGCTACCGCTGCCACCATCGTCATGCTTCCATCTCTTTGGCAAGAGAGAGCGTGACAGAGTGCGATCACTGGTCATCAGCTTGCTGTCGACCTTGATTGGCTCTGATACCAAATGTTAGAAATCCCAGAAACTCATAGATAAAAACAAAAACTCGAGACACACTCGTTGCCGGAGACAAACACCCATGGCGACAAACACCGAGATTTTTCTTGTATTTTTTGGATTCTCCACACATGAGCTTCCTACAGACTCGAAGGCCTCACGCAACAGCAGCTAGCTTTATAGCATCCTAGACAACTAATGCCCCACGCTCAGCGCTCTGCTTCCTGCATGCATGGCTTCCTAGTGACGTGCCGCTGCCCATGCCCCACGTCGTGCACCAAACTGCAGGCAGCAGCTCTCCACATCCAGCAAACATGCAACAACACTTCATGTCCAGGAAACATGCAGCAGCTCCACGTGACCACGTCTAGAAAACTGCATGCAACCGCTGAGGACTCACGCTGCTCGACGCATGCCCACACCCACACACCTGGACTAAACATGACAGGTTTATTTTCTAACAAAGATCACATCTTATGAAGAAAACAAATTGTCTGTGAACAAATAACAATTCAATATGTACAATAAAACCTCGAACAAGTCAAAACCTAGTATACTCATGGTATCGGTCTAACTTAAAACCCAAGATGCGTACGGTACACCTCGCACAAGGCCTGTAGTGGCGCCCAAAGAGCAATTTATACACGAGCTGTTCTTTGAATTGGAAGCATGCAACTAGTGGTACATATCTTGGTATCTCGCTCGTAGCGGGCAGCATCATCAGCATGCCGAAATGCACAGGAAAACACAGGAAAAAACATCACGAGACTAGACTGTGACGGAAGCGTACATTTACAGCAAACGCAGAAAGAGATCAACAGATTTTGTACAGGGACGTAACTTACACGCATTTCAACGACAAAGCCATATATAAACCAAACAGGTTCGAGTTAAGTACAAACAAATGTAACATAACGCAAGTGTAGCCCTAATAGTCCTGACAACAGGCGGTGCTCTCTGCTCTCACCAATTGCGAAGGAACACCTTGGCTTCCAATAAGCTCAGAGCTCTAGATAAGTCTTTTAACAGAATCCACAGAACCCCTGCCATAACCTCCCGGTACAAGACAACCAATATTGACACCAAGGGTTAGCTCAAGTGCTTGATAGGCCACTAGCAGCTGGCTCTGCTGTTAAATCACACGCTATTTTGCAGTTGCGGAGGATTTTTATAATGGGGGTACGAAATTAAATGTAGTACAAAACACATATGTAATATAGCGAAAATTAGGCAGTCATAATTACAAAAGTAATATAGCGGAAACATACTTAATTTAGATAGTCAATCACAATTACAAAAAGTAATGTAGCTGAAACATACACAATCTAAATTAGCAATCACAATTACAACAGTAATATAAATATGTAAGCAATATTGTTAAATCCTATATGCTTACTTGTTACTGCTTAACTCGACGTGATTTTCTTGACTAGAAATGAGATATTATGTCTTCATCATTAACTTGTAGGAAAAAATCCCGTTCGAGAAATGTTACCAAGCAATCATTTAAGTATTGATCCCCCATTTTATTTCTAAGCTTGTTCTTCACATAATTCATTACTGAGAATACTTTTTTAACACTTGCAGTTGCTACAGGAAGGACTAACACCAATTTTAGTAGCTTGTACACGAGTGCATAACTAAGATGCTTTTTGGTATCAACAAGCATGACAGAAAGTTCAGTAATATTGTTCAGTTTTTTGAATCTTTCATCTCTACGCATATCAATAATAAAGAGTGTAAGCTAGAAAGGTAAATGCATCATCTCGGTGGCTGAAAAGTCATTAGGATAGAATTGTGCAAGTCTAACCAAGTTGTCCTTATCAAAAGAACTAAATGAATCGATTGGATTAAATAAAACCATGTATACAAGTAAATCGGCGTTCACCTAATCAAATCTATCATTTAGTTCTCGAAGTTGTCTATCAATAATACTCAAAAACATTTCAATTTTGAAGCGATGATGATTCTGTACTTTACCAAAAAACCTTGCTGATCTTCCAACAGGTCTACATGTGCCATCCATTGTAGGAACTTCGATCTTATTCTTCATGCAAAAGGATATGACCTCTTTCAAAAAACTATCCCACCCATCATCTTGTCGTAGCAACTCCAATTGAACCTTTGTCAAATAAATAAGTTCAATAGCATTAACAATATCTTGATCCCTCTTTTGCAAAGCTAAGTTTAAGTCATCCGTGTATCCAAAAATAGTATTCAATAAATGTGCCATGAAAACAAACTCAAATAATGCAATGTAGTTTGGGCTTTAATAGGTTCTATGCTTCGAGAACGGTCTTTTCCAACTTGAAGTAGGATCTTCTTGATTACACTACACAAAAGAATAATATGCTGTATTGTTTTGTAATGAGAGCCCCAACATGTTTCAGCTGGCCTACCTAAAACCATCTCTTGATTTAAGCCTCGGCCACTTTCAATGTCACCTAATTCCAAAGCCTCTGCAATCTGTTGAGCTTGAGCTACTCAAAGCATTTGATGTTTCTTACAAGAAATTCCAATAACATTTAGCAAATATCCAAGTTGCTCAAAGAACCAAACACAATCACCATTCTCCTTAGCAACATCCACAAGAGTTAATTGTAGTTGATGTGCAAAGCAATGGATATAATAAGCAGACGACGACTCATCCATAATTAGCTTCTTTAGACCATTTATCTCACCCTTCATATTACTAGCCCCATCATATCCTTGACCATGAACTCTAGACAAGCTCAATGAATGTTGCATGAGTAAAGACTTAATAGCATCTTTAAGTGTCAAAGCTCTAGTGCTCTCAACATGCACAACACCAAAAAAACGCTCAACAACCCTTCCTTTCTTATCAACAAAATGCAAGCAAATAGCCACTGCTCATTTTGGTACACATCACTAGACTTAACAGCAAGTACTGCAAAAAAATCATCCCCAAGTTTTTCCATGATAAGTTTAGTGGTTTTTCTAGCACAACATTCAATAAGTTGTTTTTGTATTGTAGGGGCTGTCATCTTACAATTCTTTTGAGCATTCTTTAGAACAACCATGTTGACCTCTTCAAAATTTTCAGCTAACCAATTTAGAAGCTCAAGAAAATTTCCTCTCTTGAGAGATTCTTCTGTTTCATCATGTCCACGACAAGACAATCCTTGTCGTAAAAGAAATCTCAAGCACTTGAGTGTGTAAGTCAAGCGGGCCTTATAAACCATCTTGTCATGTTTGCTTCTCTTATGAAAATTCTCTATAATTGATGCATTAGGTTTGATGAATATACATATTTCTCTTGTGCTAGATTATGTGCACTGCTAACAAAATCTATATGTCTATCAAATCTATCCGGATGGTGCCATTGTCTAAATCCATCATTCACAAAACTATCACCACCAACATAATTGATTCTAGGAAAAAGTCTACTTTACCTCCCGAAGTATTATCCCGTAGACGAAAGTTGCCCCCAACTAAAAAACCAGGCTCTTAACCCCCCGAACTATTCTAAACCGGAGAAATAACTCCCCGAGGTGGTTTAGTGCGGTGGTTTTGCTGACGTGGTGGTCCACGTGGCCCAGCGCTAAAATCTAAATGGTAGGACCCACTTGTCAGTGATACATAAAAAAATCGATGGGACCCACTTGTCAATGAGAAAAAATTTCTTCTTTTCTTCTTTTCTTTTTTCCTTTTCTTCTTTTCATTTCTTTTCTTTTCTTCTTTTCTTCTCCTTCTTCCTCCTTCCTCCTTCCTGCAGCGCCCCGCTTGCCCTAACGCTGGGCCCGGTCCCACGTGCCCCAACGCCCCCCACGCCCCGGCGGGCCACCCAGGCTCCGTATGATCGTCGAAGCCATCTTGGCTGACACCGGCATAGATGGGACAGTCGGGAACCGCCGCATTACTGCCTCGTGGTCGAAGGCCAACCGCTCTGCCCCTCCCATGGCAGCCCACCCAGGAGTGAGAGGGTCCCCGGGGCCCCCGAGGATAACCATGCCTCTCTCGACGCCGCCGTCCGCATGACCGGCGATGAGCACAACGACGGCGCTTCT
>KE373224.1:49035-61264 GCA_000418225.1 Zizania latifolia
AGTAGGCAGCAGCGCAGCGCCACGGGCGCGGTGGCAGCCCAGACGGGCATGGACGCGCCGGCAACGCTCCTGGTGGATGTGTGCGTGACGGTCGTGTTCCTGGTGGACGCGATGAACGTGGCTGCGCATTGACCGCGCGCTGGAGTCCTAGCGATTGTGGGAGCGGGCGGCACAGCTGGAGGCCGAACTAGAGCCCGACCGACGGCACGACGGATGGGAGGACGACGAGCGCAGCCCTCACAGGCGGCGTGGCTCTCCTTCCCCGGACCAGCGCCATGGTCATCACGGCTTCCAGACCATCGTCAAGGACGCTGGCGCTGGTGGTGGATGGCCCCTCCTCACCAAGACTAACTACGCCGAGTGATCCATGGTGATGAGGGTGAAGCTCCAGGTGCGGCACATGTGGGAGGCGGTCCGGTACGGTGACGTCGACTACGACGAGGATCGACGGGCGCTGGAGGCTCTCCTTGCTGCAGTCCCTCCTGAGATGTAGTCTTCGCTTGCTTGCAAGTGAACTGCCAAGGAGGCCTGGGATGCCATCGCTGCGGCGCGTATCGGCAGCGATCGCGCCCGCAGGTCCACGCTGCAGGCACTACGCAAGGAGTGGGAGAGCCTGGCTTTCAAACTAGGTGAGGACGTTGATGATTTTGCTCTCCGTCTCAATACTCTGCTGCAGAAGTTAGCGCAGTATGACGATGACACCGTCGACGAGGAAAGAGCTGTCGAGAAGCTCCTCCGCTGCGTTCCCGAGAGGTACAAGCAGATCGCTTGATCTCTCCAAGATGTTGATCGAGGAGGCGATAGGTCGCCTCAAGGTCATTGACAACGATGAGCCCCAGCCTTCCTCAGGGCCAGTCACCATTGATGGTAAGCTTCTCCTCACTGAGAAGCAGTGGCTCGCCCGCCAGCGAGAGCGGAAGAAGGGGGAGACATCGGGTTCGTCGAGAGGCCACAAGCGCCAGCCACGCAAGGAGCGCAAGGCTCACCAGGCACGTGGACGCGCTGCTGGCGGCGCCAACGGTGATCGCAAGGCCACTCATGACGACACTTGTCACAACTGTGGCAAGACCGGTCATTGGGCCAGGGAATGCCAGCAGGCGAAGCGCGGCGGTCAGGCACACGTCCCGCAAGCGTAGGAGGGTGACGGTCCGGCTCTGTTTCTCTTTCACAGGAGTGTCGAGCTGCACTCCCCTCCCGCGTCGACCGCTGCCGCTCTTCTCCACCTTGACGAGTCGCACGCTCATGTCTTCCTCGGCAACGGGAACAGCGACGATAAGATCAACGGTTGGTTCCTCGACACCGGCGCAAGTCAGGGATGCTTCCGTCGTGGAGATAAAGGGTGTCGGCTCCGTCATCTTCATCGCCAAGACTAGTGAACATCGACTGCTCACCGGTGTCTACTACATTCTTGAGCTGAGAAACTCCATCATCAGCCTTGGCCATCTGGATGAGAATGGCTCACGCGTGGAGATCGAGCATGGAGTGCTGTGCATCTAGGATCGCCAGCGCCGACTTCTCGCTAAGGTAAACAGAGGAAGCAATCGTCTCTATGTTCTCCATGTGCAGGTGGCGCAGCCCGTGTGCCTTGCATCCCGCCGCGACGATGACGCTTGACGGTGGCACGAGCGCTTTGGGCACCTCAACTTTGAGGCCCTAAAGCAGCTTGGCAACAAGAAGATGGTGCGGGGGATGCCGAGTGTCGAGCACGTGGAGCAGTTCTGCAACACCTGCGTGCTGACCAAGCAGCGGTGGCTTCTCTTCCCTCACCAGGCGAGCTTCTGTGCTAAGGAGAAGCTGGAGCTCGTGAACGGTGACCTTTGCGGTCCCATAACACCGACTACTCCTGGAGGCTGGCGCTACTTCCTCCTCCTCGTCGACGACGTGTCCCGCTACATGTGGGCGGTCCTGCTAGACACCAAGGTGGTAGCCGTGGATGCTATCAAGCGTCATCAAGCTACTGCGGAGAAGGAGTGTGGCCGCAAGCTTCGGGTGCTGCACACGGACAACGGCGGCGAATTCACGGTGGCTGAGTTCACGGTGTACTGCGCCGACGAGGGGATTCAGCGCCACTTCTCCGCGCCGTACACCCCGCAGCAGAACGGCATCATCGAGCGCCGCAACCAGATGATGGTGGCCACTGCCCGTGCCCTCCTCAAGCAGAGGGGGATGCCGGCGATCTACTGGGGAGAGGCGGTGATAACCATCGTCCATCTCCTCAACCGACCGCCCACCAAGGCTCTTGACGGCGAGACACCGTACGAGTCCTGGCATGGGCGCAAGCCGACGGTCGGCCACCTCTGCGTCTTCGGCTGCCTAGCATTCGTTAAGGAACTCAACCACGTCGGCAAGCTCAACGACCGGAGCACGCGAGGGGTCTTCATCGGCTACACGGAGGGCATCAAGGCCTACCGCATCCTCGACCCTGCGACACAGCGTGTCCACATCTCGCGTGACGTCGTGTTCGACGAAGGGTGAGGCTGGGCGTGGGGCAAGATGGTGGATGACGGCTCGACTTCGATGATCAGCGATTTCGTCGTCGACTACGTCCATTTTGAGGGAGCAAGGGGAGCTAGCAGCTCATCTTCACCAAGTTCACCTGCTCCGACATCTGGCACGCCATTAGCTCCGGCGAGTCCTCCACCACCTCCAGCACCTGCCACACCCTGCTCTTCTACACCGGCACCCACACCTCCGGCATTAGTATCCACAGCTTTGGTCCATGATGAGTAGCGTGTGGTGGAGTTTGCCACTCCGCTGTCAAACAACGAGGACCACATCGACGTCTACCACGACGACGAGCCTCTGTGCTACCGTACCATGGATAACATCCTCGGTGAGCAGCCTGTCCCTGGATTGGCGCAGCATGACCTTGAGGGGGAGCTGCACTTGGCGCACGACGACAGCGAGCCGCGCTCCTTCGCTGAGGCAGAGGGAGACACGGCCTGGCGCGCCACGATGCAACAGGAGATGGACGCCGTCAAGCAGAGCCGGACATGGGAGCTGGCTGATCTTCCAGCCGGCCACCGTGCCATCACCCTTAAGTAGGTATTCAAGCTCAAGAAGGATGAGGCCGGGGTGGTGGTCAAACACAAGGCTCGGCTGGTGGCACGCGGCTTCGTCTAGCAGGAGGGAGTCGACTTCAATGATGCCTTCGTGCCCGTTGCACGGATGGAGTCCATTCGTGTCCTCCTCGCGCTGGCAACCCAGGAAGGCTGGCGTGTCCACCACATGGACGTTAAGTCCGCCTTTCTCAATGACGACTTGAAGGAAGAGGTCTACGTTCGTCATCCTCGGCAAGGAGAACAAAGTTCTCCGCCTACGCAAGGCTCTCTACGGCTTGCGGCAGGCACCACGAGCTTGGAACGTCAAGCTGGACTCCACTCTCAAGCAGATGGGATTCCAGCAGAGCGCTCATGAAGCTGCTGTCTATCGACGGGGCAAGGGAGGCAATGCCCTGCTGGTAGGAGTCTACATCGACGACTTGGTGATCACTGGCACCAAGGAAGATGAGGTGGAGGTGTTCAAGACGGAGATGAAGGCCACCTTCCAGATGAGTGACCTGGGGCTACTCTCCTTCTATCTGGGAATCGAGGTACACCAGGACAGCTCCGGCATCTCCCTCCGCCAGACCGCCTACGCCAAGCGCATCGTCGAGCTAGGCGGACTCATCGACTGCAACCCAGCCCACACTCCCATGGAGGAAAGACTGAAGCTAAGTCGCGACAGCACAGCAGAGGAGGTGGATGCGACGCAGTACCGGCGCATTATGGGCAGCCTTCGCTATCTCGTCCACACGTGGCCGGACTTGGCGTTCGTAGTCGGCTACGTAGTCGGTTCATGCAGCGACCAACGACGGAGCATCAACAGGCTATGAAGAGGATCCTACGCTATGTCGCGGGTATCTCCGACTATGGCTTGTACTACCCGAGGTACCCCGGTACGGCACACTTCATCGGGTACAGCGACAGCAACCACGCCGGTGACATTGACACGAGCAAGAGCACCAGCGGGACGCAGTTCTTCCTTGGCAAGTGTTTGATCAGCTGACAGTCGGTCAAGCAGCAAGTGGTGGCTATGTCTAGTTGCGAGGCAGAATACATCGCAGCCACCTCTGCATCGACTCAAGCCCTCAGGCTCGCTCGGCTGCTTGGTGATCTCCTTGGCAGGGACGCTGAAGCAGTGGAGCTCAGGATGGATAGCAAGTCCGCTCTGGTCTTGGCAAAGAATCCCGTTTTCCACGAGCGCAGCAAGCACATCAGAGTAAAGTACCACTTCATCCGTGGTTGTTTAGAGGAAGGGAGCGTCAAGGCAAGCTACATCAACACCAAGGACCAACTTGTTGATTTTCTCACCAAGTCCCTTGGAAAGATCAAGTTTTAGGAGCTTCGCGCGAGGATTGGGATGATTCAAATCTCCCAGAAGACGACGCATAAGACTTAGGGGGAGAATGATGGAATAAGTCTAGTGCGCTTTAGCCTTCTTCACTTTAGCATCTTAGACTAGCATATTGGAATAATGGGCTACATGGCCAGCCTATATATGTACCCCCAACCCTTCAGGTTGGATATGGCATTCTAGTGATCATAAATGGAGAAAAATTGCCCCAACTCTGAGTGTCATCTCTAACAATGTGAGTGTTATCTCTAACATTTAGAAGGGTTAACAAAGATAGAAGGATTGCAAATATGAAATACATCTTCCATTCAAAACCTATATAAAGACACATTCAGAAAAATAGACACCAAGATACATCGACAACTAAACAAAAAACGTTCTTTAAACATTTCACAGTATGACCAAAGATGTATAGAATAACCCAACAACATTTCAAAAAGAAAATGGCACATGGGTATTTAAATGAATACTTAAATTTGTTGATTGTTCAGATCAAACATTTGTTCATACCTGTTCATTTGAAAACCCTCCAAAAATATCTATCTGCCCCTTGATGTCGAATTTCCTACTGGGGCTCCCAAAGCCATAGGTTTGTTTAGTTCTTGAAAAGTAGCCTGTGCCGCCTGCACAATGCAGCTGCATAATACAGGGAGGGAAACAAAAAACTGCGGAAGCTAAAATAATAATTATGCACGTTATCGCTCATTATTTCCTTGTACACTGGATCTAATCAGGCCCGATAAGGTCACAGAGGTTTTCATATCAGGTGATGATGTACCCTGAATCCTGTCACCTAGCGAGATAAAACTGAAATTTTTCGTTAATGGATCTACAACGGAATGATCAGCTCGGTCAGAATTACGCCTAGCATTATCAGCATCCAAAGGAGTCATTAAAGAATATTCGCCCTAGCAGGGATGATAGGGGCGACGCGGTCGACACAGTGTCAGAAAAATAGCGTGGTCGGGGAGGCGAAGGAGCACGACCGACAAAGGTAGCCCTCCTCGTTCGCAAGGCTCCTACCAGCAGTGCCACCCTCATCGGCCTCTTCGTTCGCGCCACCGCCATCAGCCTCCCCAGTGGTCCACGTTGCCTCCACCAGTCTCCATGTCCATACCGCCCCTGCCGGCCTACCAAGCTGCCTTGTCCCGCACCATTGGATCCACTCCTTGGCCATGTGGTAGAAATCCAAGAAAAATCCTCGCCATGAGGGATTTAGGACCGTCCTCACCCATTTTTCCCCATCTTCATGTTGCCCTACCTATCAGCCACTCCACTGCAACTCTTTTTCTTTCTCTCACTGGTGCATGGGCCCCACCTATCAGCATCGTTCTCCTCCCGCAATCCCCAATCCAGCGCGTTGGCACTGTTCACCAGGAACCCAAATTCACCAATCCGCCACCGCCGCTGTCAATTGGGCCCACCGGAACCACCGCCACCTCTTCATTTTCCCCATGATTTCTCGTGCTATTGCAGTCTTAGGGTCTGTTTGGTTTGGTGGCGAGGATGGATGGGATAATCCCATCCATGGATTTGTGGATGGGATGATCCATTCCGCTTGTTTGGTTTGATGGATTGGGTGATCCAATTTTTTATTTGGTTAGCGAGATGAAGGGTGGATGAGATGATTCGGTTTTTTGTTTGGTTTGATGAATATGATGGACAGGTGTATGTGGTGACTTGTTTAGTTTCAATGGGTAAGTTTACCCCTATTGTCCATTATCCAGGAAACTAAGAATACGATGGCCAAAACAAAATCATGAAATTGTAAATGTTAGCAAACCATTTATGTCTAGTTTTACACAAACACATTGCGACATGAATGCAATGCATTGTATATAGTTAAACATAATGCAAAACACATTGTGACATGAATGCAAATGCATCCAAGCCATACCAGGGAAAACTCCGGCAAAACCATCAGCTTCTCAATGAGCTCATCCACGGGAAGAGCTTCAAGTGAGGCGTCCTTGTTCTGTCCGAGCATTGCAGATGAAGGATGCACGCTTGTGCCCATTCCAAGCCTCCTTCCTGTCTCCTTACCAATGGCAAGCTGGTCACCTGATGTGTACCAAAATTCAACCATCAGCTCTTGTAAAATTCCATTGCTTGTAAAACAAAATATGATTAGCAAACAGTATATATAGGGTACGTACCAGTGATCATCTTAACATTAACACCAAGATGAAGAGCTTTTCGGATGGTTTCAGCACTGTCGTGTCTGGGGGATCAAACAGGGGCAGCAAACCAACGAATTGCCACGGACCACCAGCCGAATCCTTCGACTTCTCAGGAACTTCCTGTCTTGCAACAGCAACAGCAAGCGATCGAAGCCCATGCTCAGCGTACTTGTCAATCCCACCGTGCGCCTTCCTCTTCACGTCCTCTCTGCAGTTGCACAGGGTCATATCACCGGCGGCGCTAGCGAGAGCCCCAGCGGGCGGACCAAGCGGCGCGAGTGGGCGGAGCAAGCAGAAAAGCGAGGAGCAGCCAGATCTGGAGGTAGGGGAAAGGCTACGGGATGGAGCAGGCGGACTGGCGGCGAGCAGGCGAGCAGGCGGCTGGCGACGCGCGGGCGAGCAGGCGGGCTGGCGGCGCGAGCGGGCAGACCGACGGAGCAAGCGGGGTGAGCAGAACGCGGAAGATGGAGCAGCTAGCGCCACGGACAACACCATCCAGCAAAATAATTCGGTTCCTCTCATCCAGTATCTAATATTCTCTTGGATGGCCATTCCATCCCTTGCAGCGCTTCAACTAAATAGGTGCTAAACTAGGATATAGCTATCCCATACATAGATATCCATGTAACATCACCACAATCGCCCGATTTCTTTACTCGGCCGCGCACGAGAAACCGACGCAATTACACTGCGTTAATCCGTGCAATTCATCTTCACTACGTCAAACTGGTCGGTGGGGGTGGATCCGTGGATGCCTCATGCCTTTGCCTTGTTCATCGATTGTTCATGCGCCGAACTGAATTTCCCCCAATCCATCATCGCCTTACGCGTTCGTTTGAATTTGGATTGGATAGCTCGATGCAAGCACGTTTCTCAAAGGTGTATTCGTCTGAATGTGAACATGCATGCTAGAATCCAACTCAGAGATCACATGGTCGTTAAGTTGGTTAGGTGGATAATAATAGACATAAAAATATCTGTAAAATGAACTGAGTAATAACTCTGTTTCGCTTTGTATAACGTTCGATTTCTTTCAAAGTAAAGTTTTTCAATTTTAATCAAGTTTAAATAAAAATATATTAACATTTATAATATCATAAATACACCATTAAAATATATTTAATGGTCTATTTAATAAAATTAATTTAATAGTGTAATTGTTGATATATTTTTTATAAAATTAGTCAAAGTTGAATAAATTTAATTTTAAAAAATTAAACAAGTTACTATATGTAACGAAGGGAGTACACTATTGTTTGCACCACCAAACGAACTGGACATCAAAGTTCACAAAATCGTGGTTTTCTAGCTAACCCTGTTAAACCAGAACAATAATAGTGATAATTGCTCAGTTTGAAAACCACGATTATTCTAATCACGGTTTTGTTAAACTAAGTCGGCTCACTAACCGGCAGGTGCAACTTTTTGCAAATCCTGCTCGATTGCTACTGTGCATCGTCCTCGACTCCTCCATGCTGTGTCATCTTGATGAAACTTGAGGAGCTGGTGGCAAATAGCATAGGATGTTTGGTTGAATTCATCTCATAACCGGACGTAGGGATGGAGTAGGAATTGACGAAGTCTAGGGCCGAGTTAAACTATCTTATTTTTTAAGAAATTTTAATATGATCTAAACATAATTAAAGCTCTAACTACTCTAGGTTTGGTTCCACCTCTGACCGGACGCCATTTTGTCTGAACTTTGAAACTTCGAAGAAGATAAGCAGGAGGATTTGGCATTCGAAGGGGGATTGTTTGGCTTCTGAATTAAGCAAAGGCGCAGCTATGGCGTGGCGGCGGAGAGCGGCGCGCGGAGACGGCGACGACGGAAACCTGCTTCTCCGTCTCGTATGTCTTGCTCTCCCTGCCGCTACAGTAAGGATGAGCAGATAAAACGTCACAGAATCAACAGCACGGCAACGGCTGGTGTCAATGGCCGCACGCTCAAAGGCTAGTCGACGGCGGGGCGGCGCTCGCCTGAGTTGTCCTGCGAAGTCCATAAAGGCGGAGTCCGGCCAAAGCCCAAATGCTCGCTATGCTCGTTACTATAGGAAGTATAATTTTATAGATTATTAAATCTCTTATCTCTTATAATTTAAAAATGTCTTAACTGATTTGATCAATATAATTTCAACTCTCGTTTCATATATATAAGGTAAAACCAAGAAATTAAAGGTATCCTAATCTACATCACAATATTAAAATAGACATCAAACAATCAAGTTTTATAATCTCTTACATCAGCCTATATAAGATATAATATGTCGATGTATTGCCGATCGGTTCACTTACGAGGGTACCCGAGGTGATGATTGAGATGGTAGAAAAACGTTGCACTCTCGAACTCTAAGGTCAACTCTAAAAACAAGAGCCAAGGTTTATAAATGTTCGAGCCTCCCATAGGATAACAACCATATATCCAGTGTTTTGTGGATTGATGATTGTTTAAGCTATATAATGCGAGAGCATATGATTAGATGAGTAGATGACTCTGGGGTGCCTTGCCCCCTTTATATAATCAAAGGGCGAGCCGTACAAATTCAAGGCTCTGGTCTGAGTCGATTCCCTGATATCTAAGATTATGTACCTAACTCTGGTTTACTTTCTATTTACAAAGATTTTGGTATAAGTATATCTCCTTATATCGGATTATGGTGTTCGGTTTCTAAATATGGCATTGATATACTTTATCGGAGTTGAACCCCTCTTTATAGGCCATACTAGACTCCAAAGCGGGCTAGGTCTAGTCTCGATCCGAACTAATAAAGTTCATCACAGGATACCCGACGGTCATATCCCAACATAATCTTGTTAGCTAGATTAGACATAAAAACATCTGGAACATGAGTATTAATCAACTCTCTTCTATTTCTCTTTGTTCTACTTCCTTCATTTAAAAAAAATATTTTTCTCTTTAATTTTGTTTCAAAAAGAAGTGTTTCTAACTATTTATGTTATTCGGTTTGTAAATTAAAATATTTTATTTCTTAACACATTTATATATTAATTCATAATTAACAATAAGAAACACTTTGGTTTTGTACACGTACCACTAATTTATCAAATTTATCTTATAGAATGGATAGACTATATTATAATTATAAGCCGTTTAATTTTTTATAAGTTAAATTTATTTAATATTAACCAATTTTATAGAAACATATACCACAAATATAATATTAATTTAATCTTATTAAATATACATATAATATATTTTTAATATATAAAACACGTTTTTAATATTATATTTATTAGATATTGTAGATGTCATCATTTTTTAATTTTATCGAAGTCAAAGAAATTAAATAAAAAAGTCAAGCGTAATTGCGATACGGTGTGGTACTACTTGTTGAGCTGTGTGTGAATACAGAAAGCAGAAAGAGGCCTCATCTTGTTGGCGCGTGTGACTTGCCCGCTCAAAAATTTCTTATTTCTCTTGTCCTTTGGCATATCCCGGCCCTCCCGCCATAGGTCCATATGGAATAGCCTATCATTAGGGCTGCCGAACTGGTACGTACATTATGTCAGATTATTTTGAGTACAAGAAAGTATTATGTAACCAACTACCATGTTAAAAGCTTAATTTTTGATAAAGTTAAATTAATGATAAGTGTAAAGACCAAACATACTATTATAAAGTAATAGTTTGGCCGTATATAAGAAGTATTAAAAAAGCAAAACTTTTTTATTTGTGAAGAAGAGTATGTAATAAGACAAAAATAAAGTGTTTTAAGACAAAATTAAAGGTATAGAAATTAAATGAAGTAAGTATTGTTTTTCCTGATTTCCGACGTAAAAAATCTGACTGTACTTAAGGGATATGAAATATGGTCACTCATCCGGTTTTTGTCAATGCCCGGCCGGCCGTGGCCTGCATTGTTGACAAAATGATAAAAAAAATCAAAACAGTCGCTATGGGAATATCCAAATTCGCCGAGCGCTAAAATCTTCGCCGAGTGTATTATTTCGGACACTCGGTGAAGACGGGTTTGCCGAGTGTCTAATAGGAATAGACTTGGCAAACCCTATGATACTCGGCAAAAAACGAAAAAAATCGGTACTAACAGACGTCGGGACGACATGTTTGGACGATAAAAATAATTAAATTTTTTGGGGGTTCGCCGAGTGTTTTTCCCAAAAAAGACATCATTTTTTTGAAAATTTGTTTTGAGCCTATATGATATTTGAAATTTGGTTTTAGCTTGAAAATTTTTTTACACTCAAAATATAACTTATCTTATTTCATGTAAAAATTTCACATTTTTTAGATCAGTTTACTATTTTTAATTCATTAAGTATGTTCCTAGGATTTAAATTGAAATAGGTGAATTTTAAACTGTAAGTGCCTGAAATAATGAATCAAAAATTCTAGAAAACTCACATTCCTGTTTTTGAGTTCATTTTTAGTTCTTATCCACTGAATTGAAAGAAATTTTTAAAAATCTAGGTTACGACATTCGATCGGCAATGTGGAGCTTAATGATTTTTTAATTTAAAAAAATCAAATGAAGTCTGAAAAATACGAAACTTGTCATGGTGTTATGATATAATATGTGGATACTGTTATAAAAATTAAAAAATATTTTGAGAAAGTTATCATCTAAGATGTTAAGAAACCGGAGATTCTCCGAGGAGGAATTATGATTTAGAGAAGGAATGTGTTAGGTTTAAAAGTAAATCAATGGTTATATTTTTTTTTAAATTAAAACTTTTTTTACAATCAAAATACAACATAACTAATCTCATGTAAAAATTTGGTATTTTTCTGGATCGGTATACTATTTTTAATTCATTAAGTGTGTTTCTAGGATTTATATTGAAATATATTAAATTTGAACTGTAAGTGCATAAAATAATGAACCAAAATTTATAAAAAAATTATATTCATGTTTTTGAGTCTATTTTTCTGCCTAACCCACTAAATTGAAATATTTTTTAAAAAATCTAGGTTGCGACAATCGAGCGAAAACGTGGAGCTTAATGGTTTTTTAATTCTAAAAAACTCAAATAAAGTCTGAAAAACACAAGACCTGTCATGGTATTATGATATAATATGTAGATGCTATGATAAAAATTAAAAGATGTTTTGAAAAAATTATCACGTAGGATGTTAAGAAAATCGGACATTCTCCGAGCACGAATTAGGATTTAAAAAAGAAATGAGTTAGGTTTAAAAGCAAATCGACAATTAAATATTCGTTTGAATTTGAAACTTTTTCTACAATCAAAATACATCATATCTTATCCCATAAAAAAATTTGGCATTTTTCTAGATTAGTTATCTATTTTTAATTTATTAATTGTACTTTTAGGATTTAAATTAAAACATATCAAATTTGAACTACAAGTGCATGAAACAATGAACTAAATTATCCAAGAAAATTATATTCATATTTTTGAGTATATTTTTAGTCCTTTACCCACTATTGTTTCACAAATTTTGTCAAGAAAAAGAATGAAAAACAAATTTGATAAAATTCGAAAAAAAAAAATGTTTGCCAAGTGCCAAATTTGAGGCACTCGGCAAACAAGCTGTGTTGGCAAACAAAAATTTTGCTTCTCGCACAATATTTTCGTACCCGGCGCCATTTTTTCAAAATCGACACCAATTTTTTCACACTTCTTTAAATACTCCCCCTCCCTCCCTCCTCCCT
>KE373224.1:78708-90799 GCA_000418225.1 Zizania latifolia
ACTCTAAAAAGGCAACGATCCGAACGGGCCTCGCTTCGCTCCGTCGAAGTTAGCCTTTATCTTCAAATAACTGAATTTGGATCATAAACTTAACAAACTCCACCTTGAGACAAATTCCTTCTTATAGCATAAAACGAACCTTCTCCCTGAAACAACAAAGAAAAATACTTCCGGTGCCAAATAGCCTCTTGGGCTAAACAGTTATACCAACTAAGCTTGAGCAAAGCTCAACCTTAGCAACAGGAACTGGCTTTGTCATCATATCAGCAGGATTATCATGCGTGCTTATCTTGCATACCTTCATCTTACCTTGCGTGACAACATCGCGAACATAATGGTATTTGACATCAATGTGTTTCGTTCTCTCATGGAACATCTGATCTTTAGTGAGACATATAGCACTTTGACTGTCACAATACAAATTAATGCAAGAATCATCTCCACAAAGCTCAGCAAACAGACCTTTCAACCAAACCGATTCTTTACATGCTTCAGCAATAGCCATGTATTCTGCTTCAGTGGTAGACAGGGCAACAACGGGCTGCAATGTTGCCCTCCAACTCACAGCACAATCACCAATAGTGAGCACATAACCTGTGAGGGATCTCCTCTTATCCAAATCGGCAGCAAAATCTGAATCCACGTAGCTGGTGAGTCCCTTATCAGTCTTGCCAAGCTTTAAACAAGCATTTGCTGTGCCACAAAGGTACCTGAAAATCCACTAAACAGCCTTCCAATGTTCTTTACCAGGATTAGCCATGTATCTACTAACCAAACTCATAGCATATGATAAATCAGGACGAGAACAAACCATGGCATACATCAAAGAACCAACAGCACTAGAATATGGAACTCTTGACATGTACTCAAAATCCTTATCCGTACTAGCACATTGTAAAGCTGATAATTTAAAATGAGGAGCAATGGGAGTACTAACAGACTTTGCATCATGCATGTTGAAACGATGAAGAACTTTCTTAATGTAACTTTGCTGACTAAGAAATAACAAACCAGAATTTCTGTCTCTCGTAATCTCCATACCTAAAATTTTCTTAGCAGCACCAAGATCCTTCATCTCAAACTCACTACTCAACTGTTTCTTCAACGTAGTGATTTCTTTCTTGCTCTTAGCAGCAATCAACATATCATCAACATATAACAGCAAATATATAGGAGATCCATCAATAAATTTAATGTACACACAGCTATCAAATTCAGACCTCTTAAAACCATGTGACATCATAAAAGAATCAAACCTTTTATACCATTGATGAGGAGACTATTTCAAACCATATAAGGACCTCTTTAATTTGCAAACATGATCCTCCTTACCTGGTACTATGAACCCTTCTGGCTGGTCCATGTATATCTCCTCCTCGAGCTCTCCATGTAGAAATGCAGTCTTTACATCTAACTGCTCAAGCTCAAGATCATGCATAGCAATAATACCGAAAAATGTACGAATTGAACTATGCTTTACAACTGGAGAGAACACATCATTATAATCAACACCAGAAATCTGACTAAAGCCTTTTGCTACTAACCTTGCCTTAAACCTTGGAGGCTCACTGGGAGATAAACCCTCCTTTCTCTTGAAGATCCATTTGCAACGGACGGCCTTCTTTTGTTTAGGCAAGCGCACAACATCCCATGTGCCATTTTTTTCGAGTGACTGCATCTCTTCTTGCATAGCGGAAATCCACTTCTCGCGGTCACCAGAAACAACAGCTTCAGTGTACGTAGATGGCTCATGAACGTTCTCCACCTGTTCAGCACAACTGAAAGCATAATAAACCATATCACATTCCTCAATTAAACGTGGACGAGGTCCACAATTTCTCTTTGTTCTGCCAGCTGAAAGAGACTGATTTTGTGACTGCAAAACAGGAGGTGAGTGCTGAACAATATCATAAGCATCGTTATCAATAATTTCAGTTTCCTGATCATCTACGTGCTCCACCTGCACGCTAACATGTTGCTGCTCCTCATCAGAATCAACTAGAGAAACATCTGTGGACAAGCTGTTATTAAACATAACAGATTCATTGAAAACAACGCTCCTGCTCATGAAAGTCTTTTTAGTTTCGGGATTCCATAACTTATATCCTTTTACTCTAGAACCATAACCAAGAAACAGACACTTAATGGCTCTAGGTTCTAGCTTTCCGTTATCAACATGAGCATAAGCAGTGCAACCGAAAACTCTCAACTGTGAATAATCAGCAGGCGTACCAGACCATACCTCAATGGGAGTTTTCTTATTAAGTGGGATAGAAGGTGTCCGATTGATCAAGTAGCAGGCGGTGTTAGCAGCCTCAGCCCAAAAACGCCTGTTCATACGAGCAATGGACAGCATGCAACGAGCCCTCGAGATGATGGTTCTGTTCATGCGCTCAGCCACACCATTCTGCTGAGGAGTGTACAGGATGGTGTGGTGCCTGACAATGCCTTCTTCCCTGCAGTAATCATTAAAAGCATCCGAACAGAATTCACCGCCATTGTCAGTATGAAGCAATTTTACCTTCCTTTCAGTTTGTCTTTCTATCATAACTTTCCACTCTTTAAAAGCAGCAAAGGTATCATCTTTATTTTTCAGAAAGTAAGGCCACACCTTTCTAGAGTAATCATCAATAATGGTAAGCATGTAACGAGCACCACCATAAGAGGGCTTACGAGACGACCCCCACAAATCAGCATGTACATAATCAAGTGTACCTTTGGTGGTATGAACAGATGCATTGAATTTTACCCTCTTGTGCTTACCAAAAACACAGTGCTCACAGAACGTCATCTTACCCAAAGTGCAGCCATCCAGCAGGTCTCTCTTGATCAATTCTGCCATACCAAGTTCACTCATATGCCCAAGACGCATATGCCACAGATTAGTCTTGGTTCATCATTAAAAACAGTAGCAGCAGTAACGGAACCATGTAAAGTACTTCCTCTAAGAACATAAAATTTGCAGAATTCATATCACCTATCATATGAATGAGAGAACCTTTTGATACCTTACACACTCCACCTGCACCGGAGTGTTTATACCCCTCGGCATCAAGTGTGCTGAGGGAGATGAGATTTCTGGCCATCCTTGGTATATGTCTCACATCGTTCAGTGTGCGTATCATGTCATCATGCATCTTGATCTGAACGGAGCCAATGCCCACGATCTCACGTGGGCTGTTATCTCCCATACGCACGACACCTCCATTCTGAACAGACTCGTAAGAACTGAACCAATCTCTGTTAGAGCATATATGAAACGAGCATGCACTATCAAGTATCCACTCATCATGGCCAGCAACACAACCAGCAAAAACAACAAGAACGTCTCCTGAATCAGAACTATCAGCAGCGGAGACAACGGAGGCCTTACCATCACCATCGGATTTATTTTTCGGTTGATACGTACCGTTTCTTTTCTCCTTATTCTGCAGCTTCCAACAATCCTCAATGACATGATTATTTTTCTTACAATACCTGCAGAACTTATCCTTGCCTCTAGACTTCGAACGGCCTTTACCGTTCTTGCTCTTGTCTCGATTATTGTTGTTGTTGTTGGTTTTCTGCTCGAGCCTGCCTCTAACCTGCAACACTTCGCCCTTGGAGGACGACACATCCGACTGAACCATACCTTTCATCTTCTCCCTCGTCTGGAGGGCCTCATAAACTTCCGCAAGAGTTAGTTCATCACGGCTTAATAGTATGGTATCTCGGAAATTTGCAAACGAACTAGGCAGTGAGCATAGCAATAGAAGAGCTAGATCTTCATCATCATATTTTACCTCCATCGACACTAAGTCGGCAACGATCTCCTTAAAGATCAATAAGTGGTTCATCACCGAACCACCTTCTTGCAGCTTGTGTGTGAACAACTTCATCTTCACGTGCATCTTACTGGTTAGATCCTTGGACATGCAGATCGATTCCAGTTTGAGCCAAAGATCTGCGGCAGTTTTCTCCTGCAGCACTTCTTGCAAAATATCATTATGTAGATGAAGTTGAATCAGAGACAGAGCCTTACGATCCTTCCGCTTCTCCTCAGCGGTCCATGAATTCTGCCCTTTGCCTCCGAAACCATCCAGCGCCTCATCAAGATCCGAAGTTTGTGCCAGAATCGCCCGCATCTTGACTTGCCACAGTGAAAATCTCGTCTTGTATTCCAGCAGCGGTAGATCAAACTTCATCGATGCCATCGCGAAACCTTAAAGTAGAAACAGGGCTCTGATACCACTTGTTAGACACGATAGGCAATATAAACGACGAAGAATAGAGATCAAACACAGAGGACACGAGATTTTAACGTGAAAAACCCTCCCAATGAGGAAGGGAAAAAACCACGGGCACCGACAGCAAATCTTCACTATATCGGGAAAGGTTACAAACGCCGAGGATTACAATCTTTTTCATATCTCAAGGCGGCGGCTTACAGGAGGTATATATAGAGATAAAAACTCTAAAAAGGCAACGATCCGAACGGGCCTCGCTTCGCTCCGTCGAAGTTAGCCTTTATCTTCAAATAACTGAATTTGGATCATAAACTTAACACTAGGATCAGGGTTTAACAGAGCATTCTGGATCTCCCTGTCTTCCTCATCAAAAGAGTATTCACATTGATCCCTTTCGATATACTCCATTCGCTCCTGCAAAGAAGAAAAGGATGGTGAAGAACAAGCCAAGATGATAAGGGTGGGAGCAATGAAAGATGATATGGGATGATAGATCATAGATCACTAGTCACAAGTGAGTGCCATGTTTAGTGATTAAGCTCACTAGGTTTGAGCTAGAGACATCTAATTCCTAGCATATACTATACCTTCGCAGCTGCACATAGACAATGAAAACGATGTAGCACCAAAAAGTTGCAGCGTCTCTAATATTCAGAAGAGAGATTCTACAATAGAATCCTTTGGGTCACACCAACCAACAGAAAACAAGGAACCTCACGAGACCATGCAAGCAAACATCAAGAGTCCTAGACAATCATATTCCATTAAATCGCAAAAGCAGACATTCCGTATGCCATACTTAACAAGCAAAGAATGATACATATTACCCTTTCTCTAGATCAGCATATCCCAGCAGAGTGGAATCACCATAAAAAAAATCAACATTTCTTTAAAGCCTACATGTCCAGTCCACTGGCTTAACACTACACTGGATGGTTAAACAAGTGAATATTGAGAGGAGCTGGTATTCAGAGCAGCAGGGAGAGCGAGCTGATTACCGACCCGAACGCGCGCGTTGTCGACGAGCGTGATTAGCGGGACGAGGCGGAGGTAGTTGTCGATCTCGCTCTGCGCCTTGCGGAACTGGTAGACGATGTTCCAGCCCATGGCGAGGAGGTAGAGGTAGGAGCGCTCCTGGCACGAGTGGACGAGCACATAGGCCCGGCGGAGCGCGTCCTCGAGCTGCTCCAGCGGCTCTCGCGTCTCCGGGTACTTCTTGAGCTCCGACACCCGCAGCTGCTCCAGCAGGCCACCGATGAGCTTGAGGTGCAGCGCGAACCGGCGGCAGTTGCTCCTGTGCATCCGCGCCGTCGTCGCCGCCTTGACGATCATCGAGATGAGCCGCACCGCGTCCAGCCCCGTCAGCAGCGCGACGTTGGCCGCATACCCGATGTTATCCCACGACGCCATTGCCGTGCACCCGGTTTCTTCCCACAATTCCACTCGATCCCTCGGCTAAGCGGCGGAACGAACGAAATGCGCCCCGATTAATTGGCGTGCAGCGAGAAGATCAAGAGAGGCCGAACCAATTCAATCGTGGCGATGTTTCGCCCCATGGAGCCATACTGTCCGGTTCCTGCTCGAGATTCCAGGAAACAGTAGCGCAGCGGAGCAGATCTGCGAGACTGAAACAGCAGAAGAGATTTGCGTTTCCCCTCTTCTCCAGTTCTCCTGCGAGGAAGAGATCAAGATGAGATTTTTTTTCTTTGTGCCAAACAATTTCCAGCAGAAACGGGAGAATGCCACTAAAAATTCTAAAAAGCTCCCAACTTTTGCATTCTCTTTACCTCCTATGGGCTCCTCCGCCTCCGCTCGCGATAGGAGCTCGGCCGGAGAGGGCAGAATTCGAGGCGGAGCTGAGAACGCGACGGCCCGAGCCCCTCCCTATCTCTCGCGCCGCGCGAACTGGAGTGGAGTGGAGCGCAGGCAATGGCTGCAACCTGCAAGTGGAAGAAAAGATGAGACGAGGGAGGAGGATGCGTTGCGCACTCGGTCGCTTCGGTGTTACGTGACGAGTCCTTTTGGACTCTCACTCGCGCACACTCCTCGCTCGATCTGCGTTTTCCCCGTATGTCTCCGAGTCTGCACGGGTGCACTACGCTCTCGCCAGTGGGCAGCCGCCAGCCGGACGAGGCAAAGGAGATTTCTGGGAGCTCGTGCAGCCTGCTGTTTCTTACTGCTCATCACTTTTTATGATCCATCTTCTCTAGCTTCATACGAGGGACCGTTCTTTTTAGTCGTGGATCTGAACTGTTCAACATCAATCTAATGATGCGAAGCTCTCTTTAACTTCTGCAAGGTGGGTTTCACCACGCACGAAGCCCCCCTCTGACACCCGTCAGATCTCAATCGGACGGTGCGAAGAGGACGACTGTCCTCTGCAGCCGACTGCAGAGGATCTCAAATCCACTTGTATCACCTCTTTATTCTATCTGTTACAGACGGTCCCATAGTCACCCTCTGACACCCGTCAAATCTCAATCGGACGGTGTGGAGAGGACGACTGCCCTCTGCAGCCGACTGCAGAGGATCTCAAATCCACTTGTATCACCTCCTTATTCTATCTATTACAGACGGTCCCATAGTCACATATTGCGGTTGTAGCGTTTTGTCTCCATGCCCATCCCTAGGCAGCGCCGTGGGACCACACGGCACCTAAATCTCCAACCCCAAATTAGCATAAATATCTTAGCTATGTTTTTTAGTTTAGATGAATTTTATTTTTTATAAAATAAATTTTATTAAAATCAGTCAGTTACATTAAGGGGATACAACTATCCTGAAAATATATCTAGCTTTTGCATAGCTAAAATATAGACAGCCAAACGCACACACACCTTAAACTAATAAAAAATAAAGAACCAAAGGAAGTATTAAGGATAGGAGCGGAGCTAGGAATTAAGTATAAGAGAGGTCAGACATATAAGGCAAACATTTAAGGGGCTAGATGTATGAGATAAACATAGTAAAAATTCCAATAATTATATAGATCAACCATATATTTATATATATCATGAAATTTTTTATTAAATATGCATGCATTAAGTTTATGTAATTTAAAAGTCTAATAATTTTATGATATACAAAATCTTGGTAAACAAAGGAAGATTAAAGTGACTAACATGTTTTAATAGAACTTTAAAGCTAGATAACACATATCATCAAATTTCAATGAGTTAAATTATTTCATAAAATACAAAAAGTATATAAAGTAAGAAGTTTTGTAGCTTTTTTGCTAACAAGATCATTCATTTTTTGTATTTATTGATCAACTATAATTATAAAAATATTATATTTATAGTGATATTTAACTTTAATTAACATACTAACTAAATCATACGTCAATACATATGAAGAAATATCAATAACCATAGGGGGCCTAAGGCCCTGCCGGCCCCCCTTGGCTCCGCCACTAATTTAGGAATATCAATTCGAAAACTAGATCATCATTTATGCTTCTAGATAAAATACTTCAAGATCATCTTTTCTAAATGTTGACAAGTCACAATAACGAACTCTCAGGAGCCAGACTTCTGGGGAATGACCCGCACGAATTTTAATTTACTATAGTTTTGTATCATATAATTAATTATGATTCACATGAAGTATCCAATCTATTCAACCTTCTATTTTTTATTGTTACGGTTGAGACTCCTACCTACTGTACCTATGAAATATACTCTTAAATCTTGTTTTGTTACTGTTTATAGTTTGTTATAAACTATTCTGTGTAGAGTTGGTACCGAAATTCTTAGATAGGTTTGGAGATGAAATTAAACAGTTAAAAGGCTGCCAGGGGCCAAAGCCCGTGAGTTGGCGGTTGGGATGGTTTTTTATACTGATTGGAACAATTGTTTGGTGGCCACAGCCCGAACACTTTAGGTTGTTTAGTTTAATTTACGGAAATAGTACACTACTACTAGGCCCTTTGGGGATGGCCGCAGTGATAGTCTCACTCAGGCTGGCGATTTTTTTTAAATAATACAATTTTTAAATGAAATTTCAATTTTAATATACGGTTTTGAAAAATAGCAAAACTAGCCTTCTGTCGGCCCTTGATGTGTCAATCTAGGGCCGACTGGTCCAGATCAACACTTGATCTGCCGATCTAGGTCAGTCGGCCCTAGATCGGCACTCCAAGTGCCGATCTAGGTTGATCCGACTAGATCGACGCAGGAGTTGCTAAATGTTAGCCGATGAAGCGTCGATCTAGGGCCTAGATCGGTACACCAAGTGCCGATCTAGGCCGATCAGCGCTTCATTAGTCAAAATTAAGCTGTATAAAAGGGGGGCCGAAGCCCCCCTCCCATCTTCGGCCCCCCTCCCATCTGCGCCTCACTTCGTCCCCTTCGGTTTGGAGCTCCCAGGTATGCCTCTTCTCCCCTCTTTTGTCTTCTTTAGGTAGTAGTAGTTAGGTAATTAGTTTATGATAGTTTAGTAGTAATTTAGGAGTAGTTTAGTAGTCTTTTAGGGAAAATTTAGGAGTAGTTTAGTAGTATTTTAGTTGTAATTTAGGACTAGTTTAGTACTATTTCAGGGGTAGTTTAATAGTACTTTAAGAGTATTCTGATGAAGCTTTTAGAGTAATTTAAACATAGTCGAGAGATAATTTAGCGATAACTAAGGGGTACTTTACATATAATTTATAGGTACTTCGAACATAATTTATAGATAATTAAGGGGTACTTTAGAGATAATTTAGGTGTACTATAAGCATACTTTAGCGATAATTAAGGATTATTTTAGAGATAATTTAGAGGTACTTTGAACAAAATTTAGAGATAATTTAAGGGTACTTTAGAGATAATTTAGAGACACTTTAAATACAGTTTAGAGATAATTTAGATGTACTTATCATACCTTATTCTGTGTAACTTTCTTGCACGTGCTAGCTTGCTGACATAAGAGCCGACGGTGATTGCATCCACTGCTGTTTCAGGTATCTAAACATACCGTACTCTGTTAGATATTTTCCGTCGTTTAATATAGCGATACTTTGAACGTAATTAGATGTAGTTTTGTTTAGTTAATTCGCTTGTTGCTAAATAAGTGGATTTGATCTGTCACGCTAGACACATAGTTATGGTTTTTATATTGTTTGCTGCTTAATGTTTACCGGCATGTCAGATAGAACATCATTTAGGATTTACTATGAAGATGGTCAAGTACTTGTTGGTCATGATGGTGCTGACCTTAGTAGTTTTTAATATACCAAAAATAGTTTAAGTCGGGTGGTTAAGCGTAGCATAGAGAGTGTTAAGCGGTAGCTTTATCATATATTTCGATTGGATAGAGAGTAGTGGGAGTTGTATGTGTATGCCCGATGCAGCCATGCGGCCGAATGGTATTTTTGGGAGATGATTCTTGTTACCTTGACCGCCATGTGGAGAGGATATGTCAGAAAGACGCTAGAGCAAGGTTGGGAACGGATTTTGCTTATCTATTTTACTCCTCATGCCTTTCGTACTCCAGACCTAGCACCGGACCAAGTTACTGAGTCTGGAGTACAATTCGAGGTTGGCCAGAGTAGCCAAGTCTAGGAGGTGATCCCCGAGACGGATGTAGTGCCACATTCCAGGGATGCTCTCCCGTCTACGATATCTAGGGTTGCTGAAGGGCAAGCTGATGAAGAGGAGGAAATAGAGGCCATACCTAACTTGTCAGAGAGAGAGGACCAAGACTTCGAGGAAGCAGTCGAGCAGGGTGCCAACGACAACTCAGACGAAGAAGAGGAAGCAGGAGATGACAACAATGACAATGAAGAGGAAGACAATATGATTCCCAATGAGTGGCAACCACAAGATTATGACGCTCTTGCTATTAATGAGCGCCATGACACTCGTTGGGAGTATGGACAGAACGAGGTCCAGAAGAATGCATTGTATCCTACCAAAGATGCAGTTCAAGATGCCGTGAAAGCTTAGACATTATCACTCTGGCGGTCATTTCGAGTGAAGAAGTCGAACCGCACAATGTATGACGTTGTGTGCGAGAGAGATGATTGCCTATGGAGAGTTCGCACACATCAACCGAAGTAGGGAATTCATTGGGTATGCTCAATTGTGGTGCAACATACATGCGTGGTCGATACAGCTGTAACCAGGCACAAGAATCTAAGTGCCAAGTATATTGCGGGGGTGATGTATTATGAGATTGTTGAGAATCTCAATTATGAGCCTCGAGCCTTAATACTTGCCATAGAGAGAAGGTTTCAGTACACAATCAACTATTATAAGGCATGGAGGGCTAAACAGAAGGCGCTCAAAATGAGGTTCAGTATATTTGAGGACTCATATCATAACCTACCTTTCTGTCTGGATATGGTGAAGAGGCGCAACCCTGGCACATACTTCTCTTTCGAAGAGAAAGATGCGATATTTTCGGAGGGTGCACCGATTCTACATCGAGTTTTCTTTGCACTCGGTGCTTACATCTGGGCTTTCCAGTACTGTCATCCCATTCTTTGTGTGGATGGCACATTTCTAACTGGGAAGTATGGATGTCAGATATTGATCGCTATTGGTGTTGACGGCACATTTGATATGCATACCGGGGTGTACTTGTCTGAATACTTCACAAAAGAGAAGGTCCTTGAGACTTGGAATGGTGAACTCCGAGGGTATGAGGTTGTCAGCTCATTCACATCTCTGCCAGATGGTGCATGTCGTTGGGTGCCAGATTTCCAACGTGTCAACTCAAAGGTGAGAAGAAGAAATACATGACGCATTCAAAATGATATGGATGAATCCGAAGTAGGCAGGAAAAAGAAAAAGTGCTCTTTGTGCAACATGGCCGGACACACGTACAAGAATTGCACAAAAGCCGTGTTGGTGAAGTTTTTGGTCACACGCGTGGCCTGAGAGATCTGCTTAACTCTAGTGCAGGTCCTAAATTTGCTGTTCGTGGCGTGCTAATCAGTTTGATCCTGCAACCAATAAGATAAACAAGAAAACCGTAAGTAGTAACACCTATCGGCTATCGAGCCGATGGTTTCAATGCGTATCAGACTATCTATTAAATGACTGTAAATAAAATGCAATAAGAACATGGTAAAGGCCAATTAACGCAGCATATCGGGTGTACGATGTATGAGAAATAGATCTACTGTGAAACCTATCGAGACATCGGCATCGCCCTGAACCAACTAATCTGTGAACGCAACTGAAAATAGTATCTGGGCCAGCATCGGGTAGTAAAAGCAAGACAAGTGAAATAACGCCAGGCCGATGCGTACCGCCCGACTTCGATACCCTGGATCATCGTGAAATTTAAGCGTGTAGCATTGACAGACATGAGATAACCTATCAGCTTACACTCCGATAGAACCTGGCCTCAGCATGCCCGATCTGTGTTCGTATTATCCTTTACTGTAATCGCAAGATTAGACCGAACCAAGACAATCCCTAAATCATAGCAAATCGTAATGCTGTTAACGACAAAATTTGGTAAGGCCTAGGCCCAATGCAGTTTCGGCACAATTAAGAGAAATCAACAAGTCCGGTCAAAGCACGGTCAATGAAGCCTAACTATAATACGCACGTGTGATCGGATAAGGATACGAATAGGCCAGTATAAAGGGAAGATAGATCTTATTACGGAGATAAAGATAAATTAGTTGCAGTCGTAACCATGTAGGACATCTGGACTATAAATATGTAACGTTTATGCTTAGTTTACGATCAGAACAATCAACAAAAATAAACTCTCGGCGCATCGCCAAAACTTGCCACCGGCGAGTCCTTGCTCTCTCGTGGGGCTGCATCGCTTCGATCTCCGGCGAGAGGTAAGTTCCGCCAAACATGTATTGATTAATAGATCTAAGGCTTCATCGGTTAAGTCCGACATCTTAGTTTATGTATCGATCA
>KE373224.1:108211-137243 GCA_000418225.1 Zizania latifolia
GCTTCCAAATCGTCCTGCAAGTCAGGAATTCCGGTTAGCAGAAGAAGAAAGAGAGACAAGGAAAAGAGGAGAAAAGAGAGATATCTCAGAGTCCGCCTCGTCGAAATCAAGGTATAGCGACAGGCAGTACATCTTGGAAGGACGATTAAAGAGGTGGCGTTTCCATTCACCCCACCATCGGTTGAAGCTGGCAGAAGTTGCTCGATAGGCCGACCAAGAGTTAAGATCACCATAAGGGATTTGATCGGCCATGGAGAGTAGGCGGTTGTATTCCACAGCATCTTTTACTTCCCCACGAACTTGGAGTCGGTCGATGAAGAATAAGTCGATTGGGAGTTGACTGAACCCGAGTTGCCGCGAACAGACCGTCGGATGGTAGAATTCGTATGAAGCTTTTTGAGGGTGGACGGTGGTGAAATTTATCGGCAGGATGCATGGAGTGATAACAGCTTTAAAAATCTTAATGGACTCCTCGTCCCTGCACACATCGGATAGCAACAGCCGATGGGGATGTTCGTAGTCAGCCAGGAATTCATAGGCGTACCAGATGATCGAGTCTCGGGTGAAACCGCAGTAAAAACCTTTGAACCAGAGGCTCAAAGGGTCGGGCGACATCCGGACACTCTCACGACAGGTGGCTGCCTCGCCCAAGGATGAACATCAGCGATAGGTGGGGGCGGCATTTTCTGGATAATCGGATGGAAACTCTAAGAGAGCAAGAGGAGTACTGTTGGTGGCCTTAACAGTATAGATGTTGAGCCAGATTTGCAAGAACCACCAAGGACCACCAAAGTGGCCCACTGGCTCACCGGCCGATAATCTAGCCGATACTTGGTGGAGGAGGTGATAGGTGGCTCCAAGAAGGTATCGGCCAAGAGGAATCTTCTTGTTTGCGACGAGTTGTTCGGCCATGAACTGAAGGTGGGTCGTCGGCCCCAAGGTGGATCCGCAAAAAACAAACCTCTCTAGCCAGAGATTGAGAAAGGCGACGTGCTCCCGGGTATCTACGGGACCAGTCTTTTTATTGTGTTTAGCGATATATTTTGCCCAACCACCGCAGGATTTGGTTTCGAGGCGGTGGGTCGCTTTGAATCAGAAGAAGAGGGGATCTATTAGAGAAGTGATGTCTAGCGAGGTTAAAACAAAGACATCGAGCAAAGAGGGGCTCATCGGCCCTTGACCGAATAAGAAGGCGTTGAGGGCGTCGGACCAAAAATAGCAAGCGGCAGCTAGCATCGGTTCATTTTTATAGGGTTTAGCGAGAGAAAGGCCGATGCAGTGCCCGATATCGGTCTCGTCCCAGAAGGTGCGGTTGGCGGCCGATACCCTAAGGTACCAGTCCCTCCAGCCAGGGGTATCTTTATCTGGTCACACGTGTGCGTTGCGGACGGGCTTCATTGATCGTGCTTTGACCGGACTCCTTAACTTTCATTGACCGTGCCGAAACTTTGTTGGGCTTGGGCCTTACCAAATTTTGCCATTAACAAGCCGGCACAAGCAGTCGAGGCCCCCATGATATACAGATCACCGCACATCACACAATGTACATAGTCCCCAAGATGTACGTATGGTAGTTATTTCACTTGTTAATTATCACATGTTGTATCTTTGGCGCTAACAATATTTGTCTGTTTTACAACATGCAGATGGCGGGTAATGATGATTGCCCCTACGAGCTTCTCTTCGCTATGGTCGATGGCCACCATCGGGCATGAGCACTCACGTCTACCGATCCAAATCAACCTGATCTCATCCAGCTTAGAGTCCAGACACCGCAGTATTCATTCCCGATAGGTTGGCAGGTTAGTTAAGCAAGCATAATGGTCGTTCATATTTTTTTTATCTCGTTCCGTGACTAACATCTTCTTCCATGCAGGTTGTGCGGTGCTGGCTTACTCCCTCTAGCTAGATTGGTCGATGGAGGCACCATGTTTCCAATCGATAGAGCTCTTCTCACAGCGTGGATCGATAGATGGCGGCCGAAGACACACGCATTCCACCTGCCTTTGGGGGAGGTGACGATCACGTTTGAGGATGTATCTTACCTGCTAGGACTTCCAATAGCAGGAGCAGCAGTTGTCCCAAACGATGTTCAGTCAGACTGGCGCGTTGACATGCTCGCGCGCTTCGCGGGAGTCCATCCCATCCAGCCTGGTGGCGTGGCAGTGGAGGAGTTCACGGACACACACGAGCCGACGCAGAGTTGGTTGCGTCAGTATCAGGTATGTCGTTTTAACATGGTAATGAAATTAAACACTAACTTATCCATAGTGGCTGTGTACTAACGTTTGATCTTTCATAGGTGGAGCACCTAGCTCCCGATGCTAACGATTACACCGTTAGTCGGCACCTAGATGTTTACCTCCTTTGGCTTTTTGGCTGGGTGATGGTCACCAGCACGCACCACGACAGCGTCGATAGGCACTTGGTGCAGTTCACTCGAGCCATCGCCGATTCACCCGACGATGGCGTTCCATAGTACTCATGGGGATCTACCATCCTTTGCGCCATATACCACGCTCTTTGCGACGAATGTCGATGCTGGACGGTTGGCGCGTCTATTACTGGGTGTCCCTTGTTGATACAGATCTGGTTGTACGAGAGGGTGCAGATTGATCGACCCTAGGTTGACATGACACCATACCTAGGGGGGCCGCCAGACGAGGACATCGACCGACTGACTATGGGCACTCTTTGGTGTCGACGACGGGTCAGTATTTGTTATACTTAATCATTCACCAAAATTAATTTCATACTGATATTTCTTCTTTTACAGCCATCTTGGGCCCACTCTTAGACCCACCTTTCCTACCCAGACTACACGGCGCAGCTCGATAATATTCGAGCGCATGACTTTCATTGCAGACCTTACATGCCAGACGAGGTCATCCGGCGCGCGCCTCATGGGCTCTCCGCCTTGTGCTTGCGGGACGCGGCATACTGGAGGACACGTAGATGCCTCGTATTTGATGTCATGATCGAGGGATATGCTCCCTACCGCGTCTGTCAACAATTTAGACGAGCGCAGTACTTCTCATGTCCTATACAGGCCCAGGTGCCTGTCTAGATGCACCGGTGAGCTCCTGCACACATACATATGAACATGCGCATCATGTTTTGCTGTTACCTACCATTGTAAACCTTAATTTAAATTATTTACTGCAGGAACACGCGGAAGGAAGTACCTGGCGGTATTCCATGGGATGTTAGGATGCAGCCATGGGTCGCCAAGTAGGAGGGTGCGTTAGAGGACCTAGAGGAGGAGGATGACTATGGCCCTACGACATACTATGACTACCTTCAATGGTACTCTATTCGTACTAGGGTTCGTCTCGTCAGAGGATGGGGCGATGGTCCTCCACCTGCTGCTGGTGTGACACACGGCATCCTTCTCACATGATCGCTAGGTACATAAATTGTCTAATCTCTAATGATTGATAATTGATACTACGTGATTATTTGACTTTGTTCTTTTGCAGTCCGATCACATGTGGAACGCATGGAACTATATCGACGATATTGTTCAGCGGTGGGTCGGCGAGGTTGGTGTGGTGCACAACCCGCTAGACTGGACAGGAGTGCGGGCGGCTCTCGACGAGATCGACGCTTCTATCTGCCTCATGTCTGCACGGCCACCTCCTCCAACTGCTGCCCCTTAGCCACCTCCTCTAGCTCCTTATCCACAGCCAGTCATGTGATGCCGGCACCCCTACCGGTGTAGCCATCACAGTATTGGTATCCCCCGCACCAATACTTCTACGTTCCGGGCCCATCATCGGCAGCTGGCCCATCGAGACATGCCACACAGACACCATTGGGATATGGAACACATCCGACAACTGGTGAGAACTATACAGTCTTACACCGTTTTACATCATAATCTAAATTATATCACCAATAACTCATATGTTTGCACAACGCCGTATCCATATCAATACTGGCGAGTTGGCGTGGACCCTGCCTATCACAGTCCATCTGGACCGGTAGACTCTGGTACCGGTGGCCAGCACGACTCAGGAGGTTACGACGCTTGGGAGCATGTCACCGTTGAGGTGTTCGGACCTTCACAGCTTGAGGAAGCACTACTACCGATGTAGCCAGAGCAGCAGCCCGCTAGACCGCCTAGGGTGCGCCGTTCGCCTGATAGGTTTACCTTCTCGGAGCAGCCACTGAGACACACTCGGGATAGGCTTGGTGGTTAGTACGGTTTGTGGTTGTTATCATAGGGACGGACGATTTGTACTGAAACATTTATTACGATATGTCGTATTATGTCATTATGCACTTCATATTATGAACATACACTTCGTAGTATCCCTGCTATTTACTATCTACTCATAATTTGAGCTTACACTTCAATACCACATTTGACGAGCTTGTTTGCAGATGTGTGATTACCTTCGAAATAGATATTGCAATGACATGATATAGTAATTAAAATAGTTCAGCATCAACAACTTCGAATAAAATAGTTCATGGCATAACACAGTACATTATAATGGCACATGTAAACATAATTACGTGCCTTTAGGGAAATGAAAATAACTGAGACTTATCCAAACTGACTACTGAGTGCAGCGAGGGTACTTTCCCTTCCTTATGGCGTCTGGTCCTGCTTTCTTAGCACGATAAGCTGTCTCACTCTTCCTCTCTCTTTCAGCCTCACGCTCCTCTTTTGCCTTGCGCTCCACCTCCTCTCTCCTCTTCTCTTCTTCCTCACGCTCACAGGCCCACTGGTATCGCATCTTAAAAAGCTCCCTGTTGAACTCCTTGTGTCTCATAAGCTCTGCCCAGTCATCAGGGTGCACCTCCTTATCAATCCATTCGACAAAGTCACAGAACGGAGTTGGCGACGGTGGAGGAGTTACCTACACGCAGAAACGTTAATAGAGATATTATAAGTGATTTATTTGAGAACAAGATATAACTGAAGAAATAGCATAATTATTTATACCGGTTTATTAGCACGTGGTCCACGTTTTGATCTTGGCTTTGGCTTTTTAGGAGTGTAAGAGTAGTTGCCACACTTTCAATACCTCATCTTGTAGGTGAGGTCATCCATACTTCTCATGGAGTTACATTTATCTCCACAAAAACACATAGGTGGTTCAACACCTTCCAGCGGACGGTGACGAGGATTGTAACCGTACTCAGATTTGTCCTTTTTCACCATTTACGGTAAGAAAATATACAATTGATATGTCGACATAAATTTAAAATGTTACATTTACACCCACATGTTCTGCATAACCTCACGGTACCCAGAACAACTAACAAAAAACACATATTTATTTAATATTCACATAATTATCGCTTAAGTGTGTTTAAAAAGCCCTACATTATTGCTAAAGTGTGATTACAGTACCCCTAAGTTACTTCTAAACTATTTCGAAATTGGTAAAATATGTTTAAATTACCTCCAAATTATGTTTAATTAACCTCTAAATTATATTAAATCTACCGCTAATCTACTCCTAAATTACCCCTAATCTACTCCTAAAGTACCCCTATTCTACTACTAAACTATATCATAAAGAAAAAAAGAGAGGAAAAAAAAACATACCTGGAAGGAGAAGTGACTGCCTGCAGGATAGGAGGAGTTGCAAGGGGTGGCTGGGAGGGGGGCTTCGGCCCCCTTTTTATAGAGCTGATGTCGTCACATGAAGTGCCGATCTAGCGCCGGTGGCCCTAGATCGGCAGACCATGTGCCGATCTAGGGGGACTTGCCTAGATCGGCACATGGTCTACCGATCTAGTGCCACCCGCCCTAGATCGGCACTTCATGTGCCGACAGGGCCGCGCCGTCGGCCGATGTAGGCCGATCGGCCTAGATCGGCCGTTCAAGCGCCGAAAGAGACCTAGATTTGTAATTTTTCGAAACCGTGTACTAAAATTGAAATTTCATTTAAAAATTGTATTATTTAAAAAAAAAATCCACGCTGGCTGGAAAATTTTGTCGGGAGGGAACGAAGTAGTGGACGTGTACATGCGCCACCATTGGCAATCGGTAGTGGCCGGATGACGATGAGTAAGCTTTTCCATGCGGCCAATATTACCGTTATTTGGTTGGGCTGACTCCAAAATTTCTGAATAGAGTAGTGGAGGGTAAATAAATAATATTACCGTTTGTATTATGTTATTTAATAGATGTATGATTAATTTTTGAATGTGTCCTGTTTTTTGTTTGAAAATAATCTGGATTTGTACGAAAGAGCAATTGTGAAGTCAAGACTAATCTGAACCAAATGATTATTTTGTAGGATATTCGAGAGGTTTCAAACTTCATAAAATCCCCTCAAGACAAAGAATTTTTCATTTGATCAGTATAATAGAGAACTAGCGAACAATTACTGTTTGTTAACACTAAAAATTCGGAAACAACAAATATTTGAGGTTCACTGAGAAGAAGGCACAAATTCTTGCAATTCAGAAGAAAACAGGCAGCCTGAACTCCAAAAGACAGTAGAATAGCATAAACACTTGAGCAGATGAGCTATTCATTCAGTCAGGACCATGGGTGAGCGTTCAAACACTACTGAGAACTGTAGAGATCGAACAAGCATAACGATGCATCAACGTTAAACCAAGAACAAGCGTTCAAGATTGCTTGGCGGTGCTCTTTTCTGTTACACATTAACTACTTCCCCAGTGCATTCCTACCAACAGCTTCAGATTACAAACTACATATAACCATTTAAACCACATTATTTCTTTAACATAGCTCCTTCCTTCGGTCCGCTAAGTCCAAATGATAGCCTCACAAAAACTTTAACATTGCCAACAAACACACCAGATAGCAGGCAAAGTGTGTGACCTCAAATTGCTAATAACAGCATACTGCCACAAAAACAGTCTTCAGTGATTAAACTTTACTAACGGATCAATGACACGCATCAGTAATATATTTTTGGTGACGGACTATTTTACACGCTTCAGTAATGCTGTATTATTAGTGATGGGTCGTAATGTGGTCCGTAACTAAAGAGGGATACCCCCATTAGTGACGGATCACACTACGACCTGTCACTAAAGGGTCGAAGAAGTAGTGACGGACGGCAACTATCGCCCGTCACTAATAATCGGCATGGTCATTAGTTACTGTCCGTCACAGTAGGTGCCTCCTGAGTATAAATAGTCGGGGCCAACAGTGAACCGGCCATGTTTTCATATCGTGCAAAACCCTAAACCCTAGCGGCCATGCTTCGTCATGCTCCTCCGCCGTCATGCTCCTTCACCGTCGCAGCCTCCGTTTTGTCACGGCCTCCTCTATCGGCCTCTGTTCTGTCGCGGCCTTCGTTCTATCGCGGCCTCCGTTCCACCGTCTGTTTTGTCACACACGGCCTCCATTTCATCGTCGACTCCTCTCGTCGTCGCCTCATCGTGCCTCTCCTCCTCCTTATCCCAAGGTAAGTACCCTCCTCCTCCTCCTCCTCCTCACCGGTTAGGGTTTAATTTGTGACTTAATTTGTGAATATGTGGATAATTTATGAATATGTGACTTTGTTCCCCTATTTACTCAATGAAGAGAAGGTTATCAGTATGAGGATATGTGTGACAATTAGACTCACTTTGTTTGTTTTGACAAGTTTGTTTATGTAATGATCTTACATTATGTGCTATTATTATTGTTCATATATTTTATTCATACAATGATCTTACATTATGTGTTTACTATTATTGCTAGTCATATTTTGTTTATGCAATTGTCTTACATTATGTACTCACTATCATATAGTTTGGTCATTTACGTTGTTTTTTTCTTATATATTCTTTAGGGGTAAGATTTAATGAATTAGTTGTCACACACACACACCTGTGAATTGAAATATAGCCTAGTGACGAGGAGGCTATTAAGTTGGTAGCCCAACATCTGAGAGCAATCCGGATTTTTGTCTTATTCAACATGAATTAGGGTTTACACAAGTATTATTATACTTTTTTCAGCGTTGTTAAATATAAGGGACATGGCAAGCCTCCCAAGTGATCAATAGGATACTTCCGTCGGACATCGTGCTTCTAGCAGTAGGTGAGCCCCTACGGTATTATTGTACTTTTTTGTTATCCTGTCACTAAAGACCTGGCTTCAATGATACGATAAGAATGACGGAAGACATGCTCGTCACTAATAGATGTTATTATCCATCACTAATAGGGTTTTCTGTAGTAGTGACATTCATGGCCTCAGCCAAGCTTTCCCTGACACCAAGCCCATATTCATCAACACCCTCGCTTTCTGGATCCATGCTCTCCCAAGCATTTCTGAAGTTGGAAACTCCCACCTTCAACATGTAATCAGCAGGAACAATTTCTAGATCTTCTAGCTGGTACTCATCCTCAACACCATCATCATCAGCCTCACCTGTGGATGGATCAACCTGGAATACAGCTCCAGTTGAGTAAAACCAATCAAATTGTTTACTGCATCAAACTACAAACATGTAAATGCATGATCATCACATCTCGATTACGAAATGTTGAGTTCTGAACGGCACTACCCCATGAATACTCTCATACATGCATACAAAACTTACACAGAGACAAGATCACTTACCTCTTCAAGCAACTGTTTAGGTATAGTATTAGTATAGTTTTACCTTGAAGATGTTATATTATTAGACAACTTCAAGTGGTACAAGCTTTTAATCACTGCCTCTAAAGGTACAACATTACTCTTTTGGAAGGCAGTAACAAGCAAGTAGCTTAATGAAGAAATTTGATAAATTGAAAGAAGAAGGGGGAAATACCGTGGCTACTTGCTGGAGGGGCACCGCCGCCGCTGGCCAAGCACTGCTCGTCACTACTAGGTCAGTCACCACTGGCCAAGCACTACTTGTCGCTACTAGGTCCACTGCCACCGGGTCCGCTGCTAGACAACCATGGCACCGCCGTCAAACCCTATCCATGCGCATTTTTCATGCCCGTCGCCTAGGTTTGTCACCATGTCTACCACCTCCATCGCTGACCTAGCTTGTCATCGTCGTCACTGACTCAGCCTACCATCGCCGTCGCCGACCCAGCCTATCATCACCATTGCACAAATCTCTTGCGGGTTAGGTGTCGCCCACGTCGCCTAGGGCGGCGACTCGGGCGAAACCCTAATCGCACCAGCCACCACCACCTATTCCCCTCCTCTCCCCTTGCTGTCGCCAAAGCTCTCCGTTGGGTCTCCAGGGCGGCTGCGATGAAGGTGGCAACGAGGCCTTTTCCCCTTCTTCCACCTGTGCGTGTGGATCTAGAGCTTTAGCGCATTGAGTTGCTTTGTCATGGGTGGTGGCTTGCGATAGCGCACAGCAGCCAGGCACCGGTGAGCGACGTCCTTGGGGCGGCGCATGACAGCGTGCGGTGGTCGCGGGGCGGCACATGACAGCGCGTGGCGGCATGGCAGCATTAGGGTGGCACACAATAGGGCCTTTGCTCTCCTTCCTGGCTGCCTTTTCACATGGATGATGGCGGGACATCAAGACCTGCTCTTGCACGTGGTTGGCTGGTTTCCAGCTGGCTTGTGCATGCAAGGTGGCATGAGTTGGCAGCGTCGGTTGCTTGCGAAGTGGCATCGGCTAGGCGGCGGATCTGGTGGTCCTCTTTATCCCTTGCAGCCATCGCCTTTCCCTCCTCCCTTCCTAGTAGTAGTTGCTCTTCTCCTTTTCTGGTTAGGTGGTGGCTCAGGGCTTAGGGGGCTAGATCTAGCATGCTTGTGCTATGACGTCCTTGGTGATGCTCTAGCGGCCGTTCCCTAGTGTGGGATGAGTTGGCGCGTGTGGATTGCTCCGGTGTAGGGATATCTAGTTTTTGCTTTTGCTGCATTGATCTGTTGAGGCTAGCTTTGGCGCCTTTTGCTGCTCAGCGATCTTATTCTTGTTGTTGAAGGGTTGCCGATCTTGGTAGCGTCTTCATTGGTACCCGCTGGGTGTTTGCTTTAAGATCAATGCTGGAGGATTAGTTCGGGAATGTTCAGGGCGTCATGGAGTGGCGCGCGAGGGGCTTTTGGCGGTGGGCACGTTTGGTTGTGTTGTGCCTTCGTGTTGCCCGTGTCACGTCTATGGTTGGCACGGCCAGCTTCATCTCAGTAGTGCAGTGATCGCTTCCTTTCTAGCTTCTTCTCCTCCCTCTCCTTGGATTTCCTCCTCTCCTATGGTCGTCTTCCTTCTCGGTCATAGGGAGCTCCTCGGTTTCGGTGGAGTTTTGACCTAAAAGAAGCTTTGCTATGCATGATCAATCACATTCTTTGCTACATTCAGGGTATTCTTAACTATGGATTAGTCCTTCATTGAGCTTCGCCTATTGAGATGACAGTGTACACTGACACAGATTGGGTCGGTTGTCTCGACAGTTAGTAATCCACTTCAGGTTATGGTGTGTTTCTTGGTGATAATCTTGTTTCATGTGATGGAAATATATCCAAGAGAATTCTGGGGGAACCGGAAGTTCTAGCTTGAGGCCGGAAGTTCCAGGTTCCGGAGCATCCGAAAGTTCCAGTTAGACCGGAAGTTCCGTGCTAGCCCCAGTTTCGGTTTTTAGAGGAACCGAAAGTTCTGGTTGGACCGAAAGTTCCGGACCCACCTGAAAGGTGTGTTCTGGACGAACCGAAAGTTCTGGGTGAGACCCGAAACTTCTAGGTCGAAATAAATTCGATACAAACTGTTATTTTCAGAAGTTCTGGTTGGACCGGAAGTTCCGGACAGAAATAAATTCATACAGAAGGTTATTTTTGGAAGTTCTAGGCCTGGACCAGAACTTCTAGGCCAGATGGATAGATTAGATCTGTTGGACTTTAATACTGATTAGAGGCCCATGAGAGGGCACTATATAAGGAGAGGAGGGGCTAGGACGAAGAGGCTGCTGGCTGTTCGTATGGTTGATTGCTGCTGCTGGTTGTTGCTTCGACCTAACCCTAGCTGCCACCTCTCCTGGCTACACCGGTTGTGGCTATCTCTCCCCTGATCTCTTGCATGGTATTAGCATATCGGCTTGAGGTGATCCCGTCCCTGTATGTGTAGATACCGTAGAGGCGCCGCTGCTACTGTGGTGCTGATCTTCCCATGGAGATCGCAGGATTACATCGTCTTCATTGCCGATGAACGGACGGAGCTAAGCGGAGCTGATCGAGGACGCGCTTCATCAACTCTACTTCTGCTACCCTAGCGCGTCTCATGGCTAGAGGTAACGATCTATGATCCCATTGCACGTATGGTTCCTGGACGAATAGGGTAATTTTTTGAAATTAATGCTAGCATAGCCTCCCCATAACCCAACAGTGGTATCAGAGCCTACGTGTATAGTGTTCGATCTGGATCGATCACATATAGTTGATATGTGGTGAAAATAGATTAGATCTATTGGTTTTGCGTCGGATTTTCAGAAGTTCCAGGTGTGACCCGAAAGTTTCGGGCCAAAATAAACTTCGTACAGAAGGTTGTTTTTGGAAGTTCCGGGTTTGACTCGAAAGTTTTGGGCCAAAATAAATTCGACATAGAAGGTTGATTTTGGAAGTTCCTGGTTTGACTCAGAAGTTTTGGGCCCTTCGACTAGAAGTTCCGGGCCTTTGAGTCGGAAGTTACGGATCTTATTCAATCATGTATAGATTCTACGCCTAACTTGTTTTTGCAGAGAATATTGTGACTGGTATGACCTTGTGATGTATATGATGCATGCGTGTAATTATCATGGCCTGCGTGTCATGGTTAATTGCAGCCCAAGGCTGTTCTATTGTTGTACGACCTACGCGTCGACAAGTGATCCTTCTGCTCATGTAATTAGTTGGGCGTCGAGGCATTGGATGCCACCCCAACGAACAAGAGTCACATAGGATGTGATTAGCAAGTTGTTGCTTATCTATGTCACTAATCTTCTAGCAGTGATGCCAAAGCTCACTAGGAGTTAGTTGAATATGAATCTTGTCCCACTATGTATCGTTAGAAGAAAAGCGATTATTTTATATATAGTGGAGCATATTTTATTTGATAGAAGATTCACATAGCATAGTGCTGAACCTTGCATTTTGTTGTAGATCATGGCACCTACTGCTAGGAATACTTTCAATTTTAATTTGCGATCAATTCTTAAAAAGGAAAAGCTTTCTGGAACAAACTTTATTGACTGGTATAGAAACTTGAGGATTGTTCTCAAACAAGAGAAAAATAATATGTTCTAGAGGAGCACCATCCTGATAAACCAAAAGATGATGCATCTGCCGCGGATCAGCGGGCTTATGAGAAGCACGCCAACGATTCAATTGATGTCAGCTATCTCATGCTTGCCTGTATGTCCTCTGAGCTTCAGAAGCAATATGAGGACAGGGATGCCTACGATATGATCGTGGGACTCAAAGGCGTGTGTGAGAACCAAGCACAGACTGAGAGGTACAACATCTCAAAGTCTTTGTTTGCGTGTAGATTGGCGGAAGGTAGTCTAGTCAGTCCTCATGTGATCAAGATGATTGGTTACATTGAGAGCCTGAAAAAACTTGGTTTTTCCCTTGGCCAAGATTTGGCCACGGATGTGATTCTTCAGTCGCTCCTTGTGAGTTTCGAGCCGTTCATTTTGAATTTTCATATGAACAGTATGGAGAAAAGCATAGCTAAATTGCATGGGATGCTAAAGACTGCTGAGGATAGCATTAAAAAGAATTCTAGTCATGTGATGATGGTTTAGAAGGATAGCAAGAAGAGAAAATGCAAGGGAAAGGCCAAAGCTTTAGATGTGATCTCGAGCTCTAAGTCTAAACCAGCTGGAAAGTCCATGACTGGCCTTGCTACTTCTGACACTTGCCACCACTGCCATAAGACTGATCATTGGCGGAGGAATTGCATGTTGTAATTGGAAGAACTCAAGAAAAAGAAGGAAAGTGTGACTTCTACTTCAGGTATAAATGTTATTGAAATTAATCTTGCTACTCGTCCAAGTGATTCATGGGCATTTGATACCGGATCAATGATTCATACTTGCAAATCATTACAGGGACTGAATAGGACAAGGAAGTGCGCAAGAGGCGAGTTGGATGTCCGCGTTGGCAATGGTGCAAAAGTTGCTGCGTTGGCCGTCGGCGTTTATTCTTTATCGCTACCCTCAGGATTAGTTTTGGAATCGAATAATTGTTATTTCATTCCTGCCTTGGGCAGAAACATTATCTTTTCTTCATGTTTAGAGGAAGACGGTTTTAAATTCGTAATAAAGAACAAGTGTTGTTCGATATTTTCGGATGGTATGCTCTATGGTGTTTGTCTATTATTGAATGGCTTATATATTCTGAATCTTGAGGATGCACATGTTTATAACATTAATACGAAAAGGCCTCGGCTTAATGATTTGAATCCCACCTATGTTTGGCATTGTCGTTTAGGTCATATAAATGAGAAGCGCATGCAGAAGCTCCATAAAGATGGGTTTTTGAAGTCATTTGATTTCGAATCGTTTTACACATGTGAGTTTTGTTTACTTGGCAAAATGACTAAGACACCTTTCACTGGTCAAAGTGAGAGGGCAAATGAATTGTTGGCTATTGTACATACTGATGTATGTGGACCAATGAGTTCTACGGTCAGAGGTGGTTTTCAGTACTTCATTACTTTTACCGACGACTTTAGTAGATTTGGTTACATCTACTTAATGAGGCATAAGTCAAAATCCTTTGAAAAGTTTAAGGAGTTCCAGAGTGAGGTATAAAATCATACAGGCAAGACAATTAAATTTCTACGGTTGAATCGTGGAGGTGAATATTTGAGCCATGAGTTTATTGATCATCTAAAGCAGTGTGAAATTGTTCCACAGCTGACTCCACCGGGCACGCCTCAATGAAATGGGATGTCCAAGTGGAGGAACCGAACTTTGTTAGACATGGTCCGGTCAATGATGAGTCAATCTGATCTTCCATTGTCCTTTTGGGGATTTGCTCTAGAAACTGCTGCTTTCACATTAAACAAAGTTCGATCTAAATATGTAGAGAGGACACCATATGAGATATTGACTGAGAAGCGTCTCGGGTTGTCTTTTCTAAAGATATGGGGTTGTGAGACCTATGTAAAACGTTTGACGTCTAATAAGCTCACCCTCAAATCTGATAAATGCTTCTTTATGGGGTATCCTAGGGAAACCAAAAGATATTACTTCTACAACCGGGAAGAGGACAAAGTGTTTATCGCCCGAAATAGTATCTTTCTTGAGAAAGAGTTTCTCTCGAAAGAGGTTAGTAGGAGCACGGTGCGACTCAAAGAGGTTCAAGAACCACTAGAAAGTGTTTCAGCTCCTACTGAACCACAACTCGATATGCAAGATGTTGCAGAACCTGTTGTCAAGACACCAGCCCCACGTCGGTCAGAGAGGTTGAGTCGTGTGCCCGAGCGGTTTGTATTTTTGACCACTGGGCAGCGTAACATATTATTATTGGACAATGATGAACCTAAGACCTATTCAGAAGCGGTGATGGGACCAGACTCTGAGAAATGGCTTAGAGCCATAAGATCCGAGTTAGAATCCATATGAGAGAAACAAGTTTGGAACTTGGTCGATCCACCTGATGGTGTAAAAACTATTGAATGCAAATGGATTTTTAAGAAAAAGATAGACGTTGATGGAAACATTCACATCTATAAGGCACGATTGGTGGCGAAAGGTTTCAGATAGATTTAAGGTGTTGATTATGATGAAATGTTTTTGCCCATCAAAATGCTAAAGTTTATCCGGATCATCCTATCAATTGCCGCATATTATGACTATGAGATATGGCAAATGAATGTCAATACTGCTTTCCGTAATAGAAACCTAAGTGAGGATGTGTACATGACACAGCCTGAAGGTCTTGATGATCCAAAGAATGCTAGGAAAATTTGCAAGCTGCAAAGGTCCATTTATGGGCTGAAGAAGGCTTCTCGGAGTTAGAATCTTCGTTTTGATGAAGTGATCAAAGGATTTAGTTTTATCAAGAATGAAGAAGAGCCTTGTATTTACAAAAAGGCTAGTGGGAGCGCACTTATATTTCTGGTCTTATATGTAGATGACATATTGTTGATCGGAAATCATATTCCAATGCTTGATGCTGTTAAATCTTCGTTGCGAAAAAGTTTCTCAGTAAAAGATCTTGGAGAGGCAGCATGCATATTAGGCGTAAAGATCTATACAGATAGATCGAGAAGGCTAATTGGATTAAGTCAAAGCATGTACATTGACAATGTATTGAAACGGTTCAATATGCAGAATTCCTAGAAATGTTTTCTGCCAATGTCACATGGTGTTACTCTCAGCAAGAGTCAGTGTCCTTTGACACCTGATGAGCTAGAGAAGATGACTGCGATCTTGTATGCCTCCGCAATCAGATCCATCATGTATGCCATGCTTTGTACACGCCTAGATGTTTCTTATGCTCTAAGTGTTACCAACAGATACCAATCAAACCTGGAAAAAAGTCACTAGTGATAATAAAGAGTATCCTTAAGTACTTGAGAAGAACTAAGGATATATTCCTAGTCTATGGAGGTAAGGAGGAGCTCATTGTAAATGGTTACACCGATGCTAGCTTCCAAACTGACAAGGACGATTCACGATCGCAGTCTGGATTTGTATTTTGCCTCAATGGAGGCGCAGTGAGTTGGAAGAGTTTCAAGCAAGAAACGGTTGCAGATTCAACAACGGAGGCCGAGTACATTGCAGCTTCTAAAGCTACGAAGGAGGCTGTTTGGATCAGAAAATTTGTTTCTGAGTTGGGTGTTGTCCCTAGTGTGTCCAGTCCAGTGGACCTCTATTGTGATAATAGTGGTGCTATTGCGCAAGCTAAGGAGCCTAGGTCACACCAGAAACCCAAGCATATACTGTGGCGCTATCACCTCATCAGAGAGATTATAGATGGAGGTGATGTAAAGATATGCAAGGTGCACCGGATTTAAACATTGCTGATCCGTTGACGAAACCTCTCTCGTAGCCCAGGCATGAGGCGCCCTTGAGCTCTATGGGTATTAGATACTTGTGTGATAGAGTCTAGTGTATGTGAGAGAAGAAGTCTTATCTATGCTAATGTACTTTGGATAATTGATTATCTTGTTCCTTGAATAAATGTCTTTTACATTGATCAGCGGGTATGTGACTTGTTTGTGAAACTATTTGTATTATTACGATGTTATTCTAAATGATCCCTAATCTCATATCGTCATGTGGGATAGTGATGATTTATAGATTAGCACATCTGTGTGATTGATGATCATGTTTCACAGATCGTAGACATGGAGATGTCAAATCAGTGATGTGGACTCATGTTAGTAAACATGGAGTTGGATAGACCCACTTTGAGATAGTGCTGGGATTGTTATTCATGATGTGCCATCAGTTGTCATCTCAAATGGTGTTCCTGCAGAATCCTTAGACCTGAGATCGTCATTAATTCTAGAATGTGTAGTGCACACATGGGGGCTTGCAAACGCTATTCCGTAACTGGGTAGTTATAAATGTTGCTTTCGGGTGTGTTATGAAATATGTGGTGGGATGTGAGTAGTCAAGATGGAATTTACCTCTCCTAAATAACGGGAGAGACGTTTCTGGGCCTCTCGAGATAGTTAGATTGGAAAAGTGCATGGCCATGCCACTATGATCAAAGAGTTGATCATAATTAATCCACTACTTGATCGAGTGAAGTGTCAAGCTATCAACAAGGGTGGCACGAATCTCACCTTGAGCTTGACTGATGTCGTGTGGTAAAAGGGATTAGTGCGTGAGTATATCAAGGTTCAGAAAATATGATTTTGATTTTGTATGCTTTCGGGGGTCAATATGTGCTGCTAGGTATCGCTATTGATCAATGATCTGGAAAAGGTTTTCGGGTAGCGGCCGTTTGCATATAAACCTATCAGGTCACACGCTTGAAGGGATAGGATTTAAAGCTTGTAAGAATTGGCTCTTGTGCAAGTGGGAGATTGATGGAAATATGCCTAAGAGAATTCTGGGGGAACCGGAAGTTTTGGCTTGAGGCTGAAAGTTTCGGGTTCTAGAGCATCCGAAAGTTCCGGTTAGACCGGAAGTTCCGGGCCAGCCCCAGTTTTGGTTTCTGGAGGAACCAGAAGTTCCGGTTTGACCGAAAGTTCCAGGCCTGCCTGAAAGGTATGTTCTAGATGAATCAGAAGTTTCGGGTGAGACCCGGAACTTCCGGGTCAAAATAAATTCGATACAGAATGTTATTTTTAAAAGTTTCGGTTAGACCGGAAGTTCTGGGTCTGGAAGTTTCGGACAGAAATAAATTCATACAGAAGGTTATTTTTAGAAGTTCCAGGCTACACCGGTTGTGGCTATCTCTCCTCTGATCTCTCGCGTGGTACTAGCATACCGGCTTGAGGTAATCCCGTCCCTGTACGTGTGGATACCGTAGAGGCGCCGCTGCTACTGTGGTGCTGATCTTCCCGTGGAGATCGCCGGATTACATCGTCTTCATCGCCTACGAACGGATGGAGCTGAGCGGAGCCGATCGAGGATGCGCTTCATCAACTCTACTTCCGCTGCCCTAGCCCATCTTGTGGCTAGAGGTAACGATCTATGATCCCATTGCACGCATGGTTTCTGGGTGAACGGGGTAAAATTTTTGAAATTAATGCTAGCGTAGCCTCCCCATAACCTAACATGATGATCTTCCAAACGTCAACACTCTATTTCTCGTTCAAGTGTAGAAGCCGAGTATCGGGCTATTGCCAATGGGGTCGCTGAAGCTGTTTGGTTGTGCCAACTTCTTATTGAACTTGGCTCTCCGGTTGAGCGTGCCACTATGGTCTACTGTGATAATATATCTGCTGTCTACCTCTCCTATCCAATCTAGTTCAGCATCAATGGACCAAACATGTGGGGATTGATCTATATTTTATTCACAAGCACGTGGCTCTAGGTGAAATTTGTGTTCTGAATCTTCCTACAACCACGCAGTTACCAGATATTTTTACAAAGGGTCTACCCACTTCTGTGTTTACACAGTTTCAAACCAGTCTCAACGTTCATCTTTCTCTCGATGTGACTGTGGGGGGTGTTAGAATAGAGTTTGAGTCTCTCACGCGTTAGAGTCCTTTTGTGCTACTGGTATCTATTTCCATGAGCCAGAGTAGGATTAGGACTCTCTTGCGTATGTGTATATATATGTACCTTTGGTGCTAATCTAATCCAGGGTATTATCATCTCACCTTCAGTTTCAAGGTCCTGTTTTCATCCTAGAGTCCTCCGGTTGCAGGATACTTGCTTCCATAGATTGTTTTGGTTGTTTAGGGTAGTTAAAGGGCATCTTTGAGGTTGGGGGTGATAGCTACAGGCAAAAGCCTAGACTAACATGGTTGGGTCGACATTGATGATGTTTTCAGGCGCCATGTTCCTCATTTAAGGCTTTGTTGAGTAGCCACCCTCTCGCCTCCTCATGAGACTCTTCGGTGAAAACTTAGCCTAAGGCTCTTAGGTGGATGATGGCGATGTTTTTACGTCGTGACCTCCCTGCAGGCATCGTCTTGAAGGTCTTGATGCTTTAGTGCTGCCTTTGGGTCGTGGGTTGGAGCTGCTGGCCCATGTTGGAGTGTTTTTTGTTTTTATCCTGATTACAGTCTCGTAGGGCTGTAATCTTATAATTTTTCTCTGACTTATTAATACAAACCCCACTATCTTGTGCGGATTGCTAAAGAAATATCTCTTGCGGGTTGGCGTTGTTTCCAGAGAGGAATGCAATGGGCTCGGTGGACTGGGGAGAGTAACTCACTGGCATTTGCGGGTAAATTACATGAACTTCAGTGGAGCGAAGCAGCTGAAGCAACCCTGGACTAACTCCACCGCGCACGTGTAATTTTCTGGAGCAGATCTAGCTGCTCCAGTTTAGATTCCTGTAGATCTGGTGCGTTTGGTAGAGCTTCGTCTCCACAACGCTAGGATCCTAGAGCCAAAGATCTACCAAACATGGCCTAAATTGGTTAATATCTGTTATGCCCAGAAATTTCAACCATTTCCTTACGATTTATTGTCCGAAAAGTCCCTCGTCCAGTTATCAACCGAGGCATACAACAGACAATTTATTGAACATCGAAAGCATTATTGTTCACGACGAAGTAAATAAAGTACTTATTATAGATGTGGCATTGGAGACTAAACAGCAATATAAGCAAATAATAATAAATTAAAATAGTACACATGCACATACATTCTATGTGTGAACATATTTTTAATGGGTAGAGCTCATTTTTAGAAAAATTCTACAATTTGAATGGTTAAATTTAGAGTTCGGATGAATTAGATATGAAATTTTAAAGTTTAAACAGGGTTCTGTTTGAATTTCAGAAAATAAATCGAATTATGACGCAATACTGAATTATTTTTCTAAAGGAAAATAGGATTTATGGTGTTAGAAAGGGGGATAACACGCGCGCGCGTGATGGGGACACATGACGGCCACGTGGCGCACACGCGGCGACAGCGGGCCAATGTGGCGCTGACGCGGCGGCCACATGGGCGCCACGCTGGGGCGATGGCTGCGGGTGACAGTGGCTCGGGGACCGATGGTCATCGGCGAGAGATAGCCCGATGACCGGCGGCGAGGGCAGAACAGAACCAGAGAACGACGGTGAACTCACCAGAACGGTCGACGGCGAGCGATGGCGATGGGATCTGGCTGGCGATGGAGAAGAGCGGCGGCGAGGCTCGAGCCAACGACGGCGACGGTACTCCGGTGGTCGGCGGCAACGGCGGAGGTGTGGTCGAGGACCGGTAGACGATGATGGTCACGACGATGGGGTCAGTGGTGACCGGCGAATGGCGGGGCACTAGCGATCGGTGGCTGGACCAGCGGTTAGAGGTGCTACGGCGATTGGCGGCGCTAGGGCGGTGGCGGAGGGGTCTAACCGAGAGCCAGAGGCGTGGGGGTCCTTTTTATAGGGTCGGTTGGAGGAGTCTGGTGCAGATACGGTGGCGCGGTGAAGGCGGGCGGTGGTTGCGGCGGGGCGGTGCGGCGGGGGTTGTTGCGGGCATGGGCCGAGCTTCAATCCTTAGGGAAAAAGGCCGGCAGGGTACGGGGAGCTTAAATTTTGGCTTGGATTCGGCCCAGGGCAACGGCAAAGGCAGATTGGTGCGACGGCGGGCGGCGCTAGGGCGCGGGGCACGTGGGCGGAAGGTTGGGATGGACCCGATAGGTAGGGCCCACCTATCTGCGGCTGAAAACGAGCGCGCGCGGGAGCTGGGCCTATGGGAGGAGATGGGCCGAGGTGTGGGATCGGGCTAGCGAGAGGAGGCGCGCGCAGATTGGGTGGGCCGAAGGCCGGCCCAAGAGTGGGGTTTGGATTTTTATTTTAAAAAATTGATTTTTCATTTTTTTTCTTTTAAAAGGGCTCCAAAAATTTAGAAAAATACATTTTTGACTCAGAAAAATTCCAATAAAATTCTTATAAAATTCTTTACACTTTTAGAGAACATTTTATTTGCAAAAATTTCTTTCTCATATTTTAATACTCAAACCTCTTTTCTTTTCTTTAAAGAAAATTTTATTTTCAATTTTATTTTTCTGAAAAATTCTTTTTCCTTTTATTTTATTCACGGCTTTTAATTGTTTTATATTTTGAAAATTTCAGGCTATGATTAGCCTACCCCCTTAAACCGAACCTCGACCTCGAGATTCGGAGGCACTAGGAAAAAGATGCGGGTGGTTGGCTCTCAATTTATCTTTATGCTCCCAAGTAGCTTCATCTTCTGAATGATTGCTCCATTGAACCTTGCAAAACTTTACCACTTTATTTCGGTTCCTTCTCTCACTGACTTCCAGAATACGAACATGCTTCTCCACATACGTTAAATCTTCTCGAAGTTCTATCTACTCGACATCTGCCACTTCAGAGGGGACACGTAGACACTTCTTCAACTGGGACACACGAAACACATTATGAATATCCGCCATGGATAGTGGTAACTCCAACTCATAGGCAACTCCACTTCTTCGACTGGTTATCTGATATGGTCCCACAAAATGTGGTGCCAACTTTCCCTTGGTCTGGAAACGATGAACTCCACGAAAAGGGGTAAATTTGAGGCATACAAAATCTCCTTTCTCAAAACTGAGGTCTCGACAACGGTTGTCGGCTTAACTCTTCTGCCTGGACTGAGCAATCCTCAAATAGTCTTGAATAATCATGACTTTACTTTCAACTTCTTTCATAATATCAGTGCCAAAGACTTGGGTTTTACCTACTTGATCACAAAACAATGGCGTTCTACACTTTCTCCTATACAAGGCTTCAAACGGGAACATCTGAAGACTAACTTGATAATTGTTATTATAAGAGAACTCAGTGTAAGGCAAGTTCTTATCCTACGATCCTCTGAAATCAAGAGCACGGGCTATCAACATATCTTCTGTCTGGCCATCAGTCTAGGAATGATAAGCTGTATTGAAATTCAGACGTGTACCCAATTCTTCTTGCAATTTTTGCCAAAACATAGAAGTGAACTGATTTCCTCTGTCTGATACTATCCTTTTAGGAACTCCATGCAAACAAACAATCCTAGCTATGTATAGCTCTGCTAACTGACTGCTGCGGTAGGTTATCTTGACTGGTATAAAGTGAGCCACTTTCATTAAACGATCAATAATGACCCAAATAGAATCATACCCTGAATTTATTCTTGGCAATCCGGTTATAAAATCCATTCTGATTTCTTCCCATTTCCATTCAGGCACTCGCAAAGGCTGAAGTAAACCTGCAGGTCTCTGATGTTCTGCCTTCACTCTCTGGCATATATCACATATGGCTACATACTCTGCTACTTCACGGCGCATACTAGGCCACCAAATTTTTTTTCAAAGGTCTTGATATATCTTAGTACTCCCGGGATGAATAGAGTATTGGGTCTCATGGGCTTCACGAAGTATGAGATCCTTCAACTCTTCTTATCAGGTACACAGATATGATTTCTATGCCATAGGGTACCTTGCTTATCCTCGACGAACTCACAAGCTTTTTCTTGCTTCATGTTCTCCTTGGTCTTTAGAACACAAGGATCATCCACTTGAGCTTTATGAATCTAATCTAACAGCGAAGGCTGGGCTTCCAAAGCTGCTCGAAAACCACTTAGAGTAACACTCAAACTCAACTTTTCAAACTCTTGGAGCAACTCCAAAGATACTTTCTCAACTAAAATAGTATTCCCATAGGTCTTACGACTAAGAACATCTGCTACCACATTAGCTTTACCAAGGTGATACTGAATACTGATATCATAATCATTGACTAACTCGAGCCATCTACTTTGGCGAAGGTTCAAATCTGGTTGAGTAAAGATATACTTCAAACTCTTATGATCCGTAAAGACTTCTGTATGATTACTGATGAGATAATGACGCCAAATCTTTAGAGCATGAACCACTAAATCTATTTCTAAATCATAGGTTGGATAATTCAACTCATGAGGTCTTAATTGCCGAGAAGCATAGGCAACTATTTTACCTCCTTGCATCAACACACATCCTAAACCTTGATGAGATGCATCACATTGCATCACCACACATCCTAAACCTTGATGAGATGCATCATAGTATAATTGAAAATCTCCTTTAGGATATGGCAGAATTATCACAGGGGCTGATACTAGTCTTTTGTTCAACTCTTTAAAACTGTCCTCACACTCGGGTGATCAAATAAATTTCTCATTCTTCTATAACGACTTGGTCATAGGCTTAGCTATTTTGGAGAAATTCTCAATGAACCGACGGTAATAACCCATAAGTCCTAAGAAACTCCTTATCTCCATAGTGTTCTGGGACTGCAACCAATCAGTAACAGTTTCAACTGTACTGGGATCAACAGCAACTCCTGACGCAGAAATAATATGACCTAGAAACTTCACTTCCTTCAACCAAAACTCACACTTAGCTAACTTGGCGTACAGCTGGTTCTCCCTTAGCTTCAGAAGGGTTAGGTGTAAATGCGCTACATGATCTTCCTCCGTCTTGGAATAGATAAGAATGTCATCCATGAACACCACAACAAACTTATCCAGGTACTCCATAACACACTGTTCATCAAATTCATGAAGAAAGTTGGGGCATTTGTCAATCCAAAAGACATCACTAGATACTCAAATAATCCATAGCATGTTGTAAAAGCAGTCTTGGGGATATCTTCTCGAATTCTCAACTGATGGTATCATGACCGAAGATCTATCTTGGAAAATACAGAGGCTCCTTGTAACTGATCAAACAAATCATCAATGCGGGGAAGAGGGTACTTATTCTTGATTGTGACCTCATTCAATGCTCTATAATCTCACACACATTCTCTTGGACTTGTCCTTCTTCTCCACAAATACAACTAGGGCTCCCCAAGACGAAGTGCTTGGACGAATGTATCTTTTCTCTAGCAACTCTTCCACTTGTTTCTTAACCTCAGCTAACTCATCTGGGGCTATCCGATATGGTCTCTTATGAATTGGGACTGTACCGGGAGATAGATCAATCCTAAACTCAATGTCTCTCTTGGGTGGCATACCCAGCAACTCTTCAGGAAAAACATTAGGCTATTCTTGAACCACGGGTATCTCTTCAATCTGAACTTCATTCAACAAGATCTTCAAACCAGACGGGTTCAGGTTATGGAAAGTGATGGTTTGACCAACGTGATTGGTTATGGTGACTTCTTTAGTCGCACACTTAATCTCACCCTCATGTTTCACTAACAATTCAATTCCAAAAATGATATCTAGGTCTTTGGATTTTATCAAGATTAGGTTGACCAGAAAAGGGACACCAAGAATCTTAATAGTTACTAGAGGACTAAAGAGACAAGTAGGCATCTGGTGACCAAGGTTATAGATAACCAATGAATGGGGTAGGGATTCGATAGCCAATCCATATTTCTCTACAAAACTCATTAATATGAAAGAATGAGTTGCACCGAAATCAAAAAGTACTATTACAAGTATTGAGTTAACATGGAATGTACCCAATACTACATCAGGGGCAGCTTGAGCTTTTTCAGCTGTGACGTGATTCACTCTTGCCTTGACTTATCTGGCTGGGGCTTCGTTTGGGGCTGCTGCGGCTCTATTCGGACGCTTGGCACCGGACACTTATTAGAATAGTGACCAGGCTTGTAGCAATTGAAGCACACCGCTGGCTTTCCATTCTTATCCTTCAAAGAAACTTGATTTGCACCCGTGACTTGAGCAGGACGAGGCGCATTGGGGTGGTACACTTGAGGTGCACCACTAGTATTTCCACTCCTACTAGCAGCATCAAACTGACGAGGGCGATTGCCCTAAGCATTGGGTCCTCCAGACTGCTGTTGCTATGGCACCATCATATAACAAGGCTTCTGATTGTTGGCCTATTGATTCTGCACCATTCTACACTTCTTGGACTCTATCCTGTTATGATGATTCTCTTGACGAATCAACTTATCAACCAACTTCTAAAAATCAACATAATCTTCAGAAATCATATGAACGGCCAGTTCATCATTCATACCACCAAGGAACTTCCCCTGACGCTCAGCACCTAACTTAATATCTTCAAGGGTGTAACGAGCCAAGTGATTAAACTCATGAAGGTATTCAGTGACAGAACAATTTTCTTGCTTGATGGCATAAAATTCCCGCTTCTTTAGAGCCACAAGTCCATTAGGAACATGGGCCTTCCTGAAACCAGCTGAAAAATCTATCCAAGTAATCTCGACTCCATCAGCTCTGTTTTCCTTGAAATGACTCCACCACTCTCCTGCTGGGCCTTAAAGTTGGTGGGATGCGAAGGCAACCTTTTCTTGATCAGTGCACTGTAGAACTTCTAGCTTCTTCTCAATAGTGAACAGCCAGTCACTAGCCACTACCAAGTTGGTAGTGCTAGAGAAAATAGGCAGCCTCACACGGAGAAACTCTGACAACTTGTTCTGAACTAGAACAGGTGTAGGTGAGGGTTGAACAGGCGGGGTATGCTGCTGGGCATTCATCTGAGTCATCAACATGACTATGAGTTGATTTTGATTGGCAAGCACTTATGCCAAGGTGGGGTTCTCTGGTATGGGAGGAGGGAGATGGGGTTGATGCTGCTGAGACTGTCCATTGTTGGCTCTAGTTGCTTCAACCATTCTATCTTGAGAATTGACGTGACGAGTCTGTACCATCTTGCTGAAGAGAACAAATGGAAGAAGGGATAGGCGGGATTTAGAAAACATCTTGTACTGATCTAAAATTTGTTGTGATTTTTATTAGACTCCAGAAGAAACTCCTAAGTGCAGATGTATCACAGAAGGCCGATACAAACCACACACTACAGACAAGCAAAGCTAACAAATATTTAGCCTAATCAAAACAAACGCCTAGCACAACGTACTAAAGGGACACTAAGGACTGGGATCCTCTGAAGCTGGATCAAAAGAAAACTCTGGTTCTTTTGGATCACTCTCCTCCATGACTCCGTCTTCCTCATCATCTTCACCCTCATCACTCTCAATGATGATAATCTCCTATTCACGCATTCTTCGGATCACTTGTACTGTAGGTGACATCTGAACCCGCTTCCTTACAATGCGACGGATCCTGGGACCTCCGGGTGGCGACTCTCCCTTTAGCTTAGCAACCTCCTTCTTCAGTGTATCCACTTGATTCTACAACTGATAGATGGTCTGACGGTTCCAATTCTCTTGCTCATGTGCTCCAATGAGAGAATCCTTGTAGCAGTCGTCCATTGCCTTCATCATGTTCACCATCCTGACCATAGTGGCACCATCTTCTTCACCAATGGACATGTACTCTGCATAATCATCACGATGAGTCTTCCTCAGATGGTATCTGTACTCCGATGTTGATAACTTGTCTACAAAGCGATCACGAAGCTCTTCAATAACAGAATAAGCAGCTTCCTGGCAAGCACGACCAAAATTCCTTCCTTCAGCTTCTACTATCATTGAGGAGATAGTCTCTCTTTCGCTCATGATGGAAACAGCCACTTGTACCATTCTAGGGGAAATTGACCTGACTTGAGAATAGATGAGAACCTCCTAATATCCATAGAAAAATACCATATGCCTCAACTCCTTAACAAAGCCTTTCATTCTGAAACACCTTTGGGGCTGGGATCCTTCAGAAGACATCTAAAAAGAACAGATTAAAATAAAATCAGCACTACTTTTCTAGAAAAGAAGCACCCTTTTAAAACAAGAAAAAAAGAAGAGAGGAGTAGTATAACTATAAACTAGTTTTTAGCTCCTAAGGTTAAACTATTTGTCCATTCCTACAGTCAAGGTAGCTCTGATACCAACTTATCACGCCCGGAAATTCCAATCATTTCCTTGCGATTTATTATGCTGAAAGTCCCTCGTCTAGGAATCAGCCGAGGCACACAATAGATAATTTATTAGACATCGAAAGCATCATTGTTCACGATGAAGTAAATAAAGTACTTATTACAAAGGTGGCATTGGAACCTCAAAACAATACTGATCAACATAAACAACTCATGATAACTTTATTGACGCAGCGACGACTCCACTCCACAGGCAGACTTGACTGGGCAACAGCTCAAAAGGTGCCACCTTTATCTTCGCTGACGAACTCCTCTTCTGGTGGTGGGGGAATGCAAGGGTGAGTATTTTGAATACTCAGCAAGCCATCTAACTGGAACAGTTATAATGCACAGGGGATACAAAGGATGGCATCATAGGGTTTATTTACATAAACAGAGCATTAAAGAGAGATAGAATTTAAAATGTAGTTCTAATTAAGTTGGAACTTTAAAACAACATTAATCCAATCACTGAATAACTCTTACCCAGAGTCATCAGGCCCAAAAGAACCAACCAATTCACTCTAACCAGAGCTATCCAGGTTGAACAGAAAGTAAAACAGGTTAATTAAGTAATCATGGGACTAATCACGAGTGACCTTGCATTGTCACCCTTAACCGTAGGCACGGCTATTCGAACAGTTTTACTCTGATCAGAGGTGCATAACTTTACCCACAAGAAACAGCCCTACAACATGTCACCATGCACCTCAATACCATCACGGTACCTTGGAAAATAGCTGTGATATGACCATCTATGTAGATCCTCCCAGCTTCACACCTTAGGACCCATCTACCCGATATACCTCTGGCGCTCCAATTCGAATAGCAAAGACTTACCCAGTGCAGAACTATCGGCCCTCTTGATGCTTCACCCAGGATCTCTAGGCTTTAGGTCCTACCATTTCCCATGCTAGCTTGTGGTAGCGTGAATTTACAGTGCAAAAGTGGCCCATGAAACGGTCCTTAAAGTGTCATGAGTACAACTGGCAGAACCACGAACCTTGTACTCACAACCCACCTTAGTCACATTTTAGTAGCATTTAATCCATGAACAATTTATTTACCACTAGTATTTATATAAGCTAACATTAATATGAAAGTAGTATTTAACAGCATGATGAAATATGATACTAGTTTCTAAGCAGGGCTAAGCAATCCTAGGCATCCAGATAAATCGTAGTAAAGATTCTGTTAACGACGAAATTTCGCAAAGCCCAAGCCCAATGCAGTTTCGGCGCAGTTGATGGAGGGCCCAGTATAGTTTCGGCACAGTTGAAGGAATTCGAGGAGTCTGGTCAAGACAAGATCATAAATCATACGTGTGACTGGATAAAATATAGAAGGAGCCGAATAATTCCGTTATGAAGATAAAGGTAAAGTCGGTTACAATTGTATCTACGTAGGATATAAGTCTCCGGACTATAAATATGTAACGTTTAGTTCAGTTTAGCATCATGAAATCAATCAACAAAACAAACTCTCGGCGCATCGCCAAAACTTGTCACCGGCGAGTTCTTGCTCTCTCGCGGGGCTGCATCGCTCCGATCTCCGGCGAGAGGTAAGTTCCGCCAAACATGTATTGATTAATAGATCTAAGGCTTCATCGGTTAGGTCCGATATCTTAGTTTATGTATCAGTCATGCTGTATCAGATACGTGGTTTAGATCAAATGTGTTAATCTGAGGCTTCATCGGTTGAGTTCGATATCTTAGTTTATGCATTTGATTCATATTACGTATCGTCCATCTGGATGAAATATGTTCTGATTCATTTAGTATTATAATTTATTATGGCTTTGCGACTGTCTTGGTTCGGTCCAATCTTGTGGCCATAGTAAAGAATAATGCGAACATCGATCAGGTATACTACAGCCAGATTCTATCGGAGTATAAGCCGATAGGTTATCTTTCTGTGTTTCATCGGCATCGGCGTCGGGATCGGGCAGTCCATATCGTCCTAGCGTTATTGCGTCCTGCTTTTATGTCTCGATATCGGCTCCGATATTAGTTGATTTTACGGGTCAGATGGTTCAGGCCGATGACTTTATCCTGATAGGTTGCACAGTAGATCTATTCTTTATGATATGTCATGTCATATAATTTCTACTGTGTCATTTTTGCATTTCATTTAATGTCTTGATGTACGTTAAGACCATCGGCTTGATAGCCGATAGACGTTACTGCTCATATTTATTGTCTATCTTATCAGTTGCAGGATCAAACTGATTGGCACGCCACGAACCACAAATTTAGGACCTGCACTAGAGCTAAGCAGATCTCTCAGGCCACGCGTGTGACCAAAAACTTCACCAACACGCTTTTTGGCACGCCCGGTGGGACCATCTTCAACGACACCTCCCGTCATGGCGGGGGAATTTGACAACAACAACGTCATCCTGGTCACCATGGACATGTTAAGTGAGGAGCAGAGATAGGTAGTACAGAAGCACGTTGATGATTATCTGAAAATGTGCCTCAAATCCTTCGGCATGACAAGATCGGGACCCGTCCAGAAATCCCAGCTGCCGAAGCCCACATTTATTGGAGAGTCTAGTCAGCAGCCCGATAGCCCCCACGTCAACTTCCAAGAGGCTGTCGACCGTGCAGTCAGCCATGCCCTCATCAATCAGTCCGGGGTCCTAGTTAATACTCTTCGTGGATTGATCAAGAAAACTGTCGAGGGTACTGTGGCTCAGGAACCGCTGCGGGGTCCAACGGCAAAGACCTGCATGATTTTCCTGATCCTTCTTCCTTCCTTTCTTCAAATGCTCATCTT
>KE373224.1:151343-166389 GCA_000418225.1 Zizania latifolia
AGCGACGCTTACAGGCGGTGGCAGTGCAGCGGACAGCCGACGGCAACGCTTGCAGGCGGCTGCGATAGACTCCTGTGCGGGCAGTACGTGGCCGGCGTGTGTAGCGCAGCAGCGGCGGCGGCTGGTGCAGGTTGGGCGTGACCGGCGCATGCGGTGCGACGGCTTTGGTGGCGACCAGCTGTGGCGCAGCAGCCTGCTGTGGTTCTGCGTAGAGAGCCGCATGCGGGCGGCGGTTGTCTGTGCGCCAAATCCAGCCATACGGGGCACAGTGACGGTGATCTGTGTTCAACGACCGCGTACGGGCAGTGATTTGATGTACCGTGTGGAGCATATCCGGTGACGGGATTCTGCCCGTGGTGAAAGATGACGTCCGTGGTGAAAGATGACGTGACCAATGACTACTATCATAATATCGTTCAGGGCGGCTGGTCTGTCAGGACCATGCTGGACAGTATGTCGTCGTGCCGTGTTTATACAATAGATTAGATATAATCTATAAAAAATGATCTATTCAGAGATGAAATTTAATTACATATATACTTGTGATGCCGGTAGATCGTTGTTGTAGATCGGTTCTCCCACAGTAGAGTTTCGTGCTGATAACATGTTGAGGAACTCTACTACCGTGTGTAGTCCAGAGTTTTGAGACAAAGAACAATTGACACAGTATGTAGAGGAAAAGCCGAACTCTTTATTGCTCAGATTCAACCGTATATAAATGAGGAGAAGATCCCTCTATTTATAGACAAAAACCTCTAATAAATAGACATGTCCACAATCGAATTCGATTACGGTAGTTGACAGGTAGTTGATAGGAATTCGGTTTCCTAACCGTCTTTACTGTTCTATCACATTAAACCTCGTTTGTCTTGGCTTTGTGACACAATCACAGTCTCTGTCTTGATCAGGTTAAAAAAAAGCACAATCGCACACTGATTTTTTTTCTTCCAGGAGGATCAACTCATGCTTGCACAAATACGCCTCTAGACTTTTCAACAATTGGTCAGGTCTTCGAGATTGGAAAGCGCGGTACAGCATACCATATCTCATGGAGCAGGTCCCTCCAAAGAAACGTCAATGATTTATAAAATAAAACCAACTAAAACTAAACCATTGGTGCAATTGAACCGGTTAAACTGACTTGTTGGTTTCTAGTTGTACCATTAAACTGATAATAGTTTTATAGAACATACGATATGTTATGATGCAAAATACCGTTCCTTTTTCATATTTTTAACTACGATGATTTGACCATATATACTCAAGAAATTAGAAATTTATTTTTCACGTCTTACTGATATGTGAGGTCATTTCAGATCAATGACATGTGAAGCAGAAGAGTAATTTTTAATTTTTATCTAAATATATGGTATATGATTATTTTTTCTTTTAACTATGGCTTAAATATAAGAGGGAAAATATGGGAAAATATGTCCGTAAATTTTAGGATAAATTTGTTTTATAGTTTTATGAATTCCTAATAATTTTTATTAAATAATTTAGATAATATTAATATTCTGCTACAAGCTCATGTGTTGTGAATGTTATCACTCTAAAACATGATATTGTTACGTTATAATTATGATGCAAATTTTTATTTTTATAACATTCACGTATATACATTTTTATTAACTTTATTGTTTCTATAATAAAATATTATAAAACAAATATAATACTAAGTATGATTAGCATATCTGTCATGACAGGGCGTCGGAGAGGGGGAGAGGGACGTGTACGCCGCAGCACCACCCCCTCCCCGCGAATCAGCCTCCAACCACCGCACGAGCAGCGGCGACCGTGTAGTGCCCGTGCCGTCGCGTGCCGCGGCGCGTCTGCCTGACTGCGCGTAGCAAGCCAACCAACCAGCCAACCTCTTCTTCCAACGTCGCCAGCCATCCCTGCGAAAGTTGGCAGGATCTCGCGGCGCCTTGACTCCTCTAGTTCCACGCCTCCGCTTCCTCCTCCTTCCGGCGGCGCCCATGAAGAGGCTCATCTCCAAGTCCGTCTCCTTCTCCCCGGCGCGGCCCCGGATCCCCTTGCCGGGCGTATCCCCCTTGCGGCGCCTCGCCGTCGCTGGCTGCTGCGGCGTCGTCGAGCCGTGGGCCAAGCTACGCGCGCAGTCGCCGCCGCGTCTGGGGCCGATCGCGGCGGCCGCGCCGTTGCGGCACGATGACGCCTCGGCCGCGCCGCAGCCGCCTTTGGATGCGCCGAGGGAGGTTCCTGCGGCGGCGGTTGGCCCTCCGTGGAAGTTGCTAGGGAGTTTGCTCCCCAAGGTGACTGTCCCAATTTTCAATTTTTCATCGAAATTTGCCATGTTTGGTTCGAAAATAATGCGCACTGTACAATTGCTAAGGTTGGTTATCAGCTGGTTCTTACCGTACTTAATTGTGGTTATTCTGCCTCTTAAATAGCTCAAGCTTGGCAAGTATCTATTTTAGGAGTAGATTGAATAGCATGATGTGGCTAGGCTGGATATGAGACATCATGTTTTTAGTAAAATTAATATTTATATCTTTTGACTAATAGCTAAGCTAACAATATTTAGGTTTAATATTATGCATGTCATATAATTAGATTGATATTTAAAAGTATTTTCATATCTTGTTATCTAAATAGTTGTTGATGATATATAGTGAAAGTAACTAACGATCAACGTTACCATATAAAAACTTATATGTCTTATATTTTAGAATAGATGTAGTATTTGTTTAGATATGAACAGAAATTAAAATGCTTCAAGGAATGTAGAAAGTAGTGTTGCTTGGTAGCAAATGAACTATTGTTTTTTGTCAATTGTAATGCTGTAATTGCTAGGAGTTGGTGTTGGCTATTGCTTCTTTTTTCTTCGCATGGCAAAGGACAAAGCCAATGCACAAGAAAAATCTTTATTTTAGAAGAACGTACGGAATATGCATGCCTTCTTAATTTGTATTCTGTGTTGTGCATTGGTGTATTGCAATTTAAGACACTGTACTAGAAGGATATGAAAAAGAATAGATGGTATATTTGTGAGGCATGTATATAGAAAGGTACAGAAGGAATTTTGTTCTAGTAAAACATCTGAAGTTTAGTGTCCAATCTATAGATACAGTACTTTGATCTCGAAACAAGCATTGCAAAGGCCAACTGGCCAAGTATATAATTGGACACATTGCTTTATTATGCCGAGGCCCACTGAAGATTATGAAATTCTTAAAACAGTGAAGAAGAGAAATAGAATGACATGAAATGACTGAAAATCATTTAGATTTGTTGTAGTTTATTTCACTTAAAAACTAAGTAATGATATGGTAATTGAGAAGTTTTGGAGAACATTTCTTTTGCGGCTCTCTTTACAAATCGAACCCAATAATGTTGTGAGAACTCCAAGATGCTATGATTGTAGGTAGGGTCTTGGTCATTTAACAAGATGTGTTTTAGAGGTAAATATTGTGCCAAATTCCAATGCAACCTGATTAGGTGCCGACTCCTCACACAGTTGCAATGCAGCTTCTCCCTTCTCCTTTCTATGTTTGTGCACAAAAATGCAGTAACTGATTTTACTCTAAAAGCTTAAGGCACAGAAGCACACATGCTCTTAATTATTTGGTTAGGGAATGAATAACTTCATAATGAATGTATAAAACATGCATGTACAGTAGTGCCAGGTCTAGTAACAATTATGAGTTTGTTTTGCTTGATGGGGTATTGGGGTTGCATTTACAGTGCATTTTTTGATATTGTACATCTACAGTAAAGAAATATATCACTGTAGGATGTTATGACTGGATTACATGATTGCTTATCATATGTCAGTGCATTTTGCTTGATCTATGGTTTGCTTTATTGCGCATATGCACACATTTTTTTCTTTAAAAGGATCTTTCAGTTTTTTCCCCAGCTTCGTTCTGATTTAGTCGAAATTTTCTGTATAGCAGGCTTCCACAGCTGCCCTTTTCCTATTGATGACACTTATTACCAGCACCTTAAACTGTAGCGTTCCTCATCCTGCCTATGCGTCAGTCCAATCAGTAACCAAAACTGGTGGAGGACTCTTTACAACAGAGTTACTAAGCAGTGGTTGGGCTGGTTTCATTGCTGGATGCTTACATACCTTGTCTGGGCCTGACCATCTCGTTGCTTTGGCACCACTGTCAATTGGAAGATCAAGACTGGAAAGCGGACTGGTTGGTGCTCTTTGGGGTTGTGGTCATGATGCAGGACAAGTAATCTTCGGTCTGCTCTTCTTGTTGCTCAAGGATCGTTTGCACATCGAGATTCTCCGGACATGGGGAACAAGAATGGTAGGCCTGACCCTTCTTATCATAGGAAGTATGGGCATCCGGGAAGCTTCAGAGGTTCACGAATCATCGCTAGCCCTGGAAGGTGTGGATTGCAACGTGAGCAGCAGTGAGCCTTTGCAAACCCCTGTTGTTCCCAGGAAGAAGAAAGTTGGTTTTGCAACTTTTGCTACTGGAGTTGTTCATGGTCTTCAGCCAGATGCTCTACTGATGGTATTGCCTGCGTTGGCCCTTCCTTCACGCTTAGCCGGTGCCACATTCCTTGGTATGTTTTTGATGGGGACTGTGTTTTCGATGGGGAGTTACACTGCTTTTGTAGGTTCTTGTAGTGAGGCCTTAAAAGAAAAGGTCCCTAGGATAACAGAGAAACTGACCTGGGCTGCTTCACTTGCAGCCATATGCATGGGAATAGCTCTTCTAGTTGGGCAGGTCTTTGGTTTCAGTCTTTACTAATGGCATTCCTTGTGTATACTTGGCAATACGTATTGTTTTCCTTAATATTGTTGGCAATTAGATTGGCAATAGATGGTTTTTATTTGTAAGACTGCAAATTGTATACTGGTGCATCTAGACATGGCGGCATGGCGCCTACTCACTTTCGAGTGTAGACTGATTTTCTCTAGAAAAAAAGAGTGGTTCTGTGCTGTTTAGATTTGCTGATTGCATCTGACTGTAAGCTAACCTAGCATCTTATACAGAAGTTCTCTTTGTCAATTTCATTTCGATACTAGTCGGAATAGCTGGTATGTGTGCCATTTCAGCACTCAAATGATACACATTAAGTGGAGAACTATTCCGGGTGCAATGTCGGTCAGTACTAACCATTTTGGTCAATTTTGCTGTCATTCTAGTCAATTTCGCTGCCATTACAATCGATGCGGGTCAAAATTACATATTGAATTTTGTTTGAGGTACATATTGTATGATACTGTATTGTATTGCATTCGAGCTATAAACTATGTTTGACATTTGAGACATGAACATATTTATATATGTAATATTTAATCATATTGGTATGTTTTTTAATTAAGAATATTGCATAAAATAAAATTATTTTATTTTATTAAACCCTCAAACTGTACACTAGTATCGGGTACTGAAACATCACATTCTAGGAGCTAAACCGGAATGTAATGGAATTAACAAAGTTGCTACAGTGCAAGGAATGGTAGCATGAAGCAGATGGCTTCCATCACTGTAGGGTTGTCTATATCCAGTATGATTAAACAAATCAGCCAGTTAACTCAGAGGTATGCCGAGTACGCTCGTAAACCAACAATATCAAACGTGCAATCGCAAATTGAAGGCAAATTACAGCGCCAGATCGTATCACAGCCTGGAAATCGAAGCTCCCTTAAACACGTTGGACCTGAATGCAGTTAATATTACACCAGTCGATCTTTGCTCTAGACAATGCTTAGTGGAACTGAAATTTGGGGCAGAAAAGATGCATGGCCCGACCGAAACCGAAACGGGAAAGAAGTGTAGAAGGTTCAAGAGATAGTGATTCACACAGCAAGCAGCAATATCATGCTTGGAAACATCCAAAGAGAGGCAACCGGACAGTGCTCCATTTCAGACGAATGAGTTGGGAAGTGCATTCAGAGGAATCCAGATTCGTCCGTCCATATTACTACTGTGCACGAAAGACGAACAGATGTGCGCTATTTGTTCTCCCGCTCGCAGAGGAGAGAAATTTTACTTTACATTTTACTATCAGTATAATCAATTCTAACTCTTATAATCTTCTTTCATCTAAGAATTAAAAATAAATTTTAATGTCGTTTTAATCGGTGATAGTACAAATTAGAAATAGTAAATTTATCTAAAAATAAGTTATGTGTATGATAACATTATAAATATATACGGTATGCACGTTAGAGAAGAGAAGAGATGATAGTTTGGCGGCGTGCAGGTGAGGCGACGCAAGAGATAGATCAATTCAAATTCGTTAATAACAATCATACCAAAATATAATAAATCAAAAGTAATAATTTATTCTTCCAAATTAACCACTAGTTGTAAAATGCACGCTATGCAGAGAAACACTTCTACCATATCTGCTTTGTGTTTTCATTCCAGCGACACAAGAAGCGTCTCGAGTTTATCCCTTTAAGGGTAGCCATCTCAATCGGTATAATAACTTGGGAAGGGCACCATGCCATCATCAGATACCTGCTTAGAAAAACCTAAGTCTGTTTGTTTCAATTTGAGATTATAGTAATTCAGCTTATAGAAAAAAGCTAGGTTAGATCAATTTATTAAATTATTATAATCTGCACTCTAGATTATAATATACTGACATAATAAGTTGGCTTGTCTATTTTAGCTTATAAAAATAAGCTGGATTAAATTCTAAACTGAAACAAACACACCGTAAACTCAGCAGTGGGAGCCGAAATTCTCGCTAGTTCATTGGTCCAAGTGCTGATACAAACAAGAGTCAGAGAATGGGCGTGGGCGACTTCATCTCCAAGCTGCGCGAGCTGTCGGCTAAAGTCCAAACCGCCAAAATCCTACCCAAGAAGAAGCGCAGGCAATTCCAGTACAGCCACACTCTGCTCTACTCTGCACACCCATCAACTCAACCTTTCACATGCTATTTGCACAGACTGATCATAGTCGGAGATGAAGATGATAGTAATAAGAATATCTACGTCGATTGGTCGGTACTCGGTAGCTAACGATCAGCTTGGAATGCAGAAGCCTTTTCAAATCTTGTTCGAACTGAACTGAAATGATCTGTTATAGATTACTGGAGTCTTAAGCATTTTTTGCCTGTGTGGCTGTTGGATATGAACCAGCACTTGTCGGTGCTAGCTCTGTGCTGGGGTTTAGGGACGAAAGGAGTGTATGGTGGAGAGAGGGATATTTATTCAGGAAGAACTGGCTCCAACCGGCTTAGTTTCTCAGTCCTTCTCACTGACTTATACAGTGCTTACAAAACGTGGTTGTTGTCACTTTCATCATGAGACCCATCGTCAGGTCATTCGAGCCCTATGACCTATAGACATCATGTCCATGCAGCACATATTCTGTTATAGTGTGTGCACACAGGGTTTGACCCGGATTACAGGGAAAGTTACCCACTCTCCTAACGTGCTCATCATGAGCTCACCCAAAAGGTAAAGCGAGACAGTTGACACAGCTCATGACAGCTAATCCAATATCGATAGCCAATGAAGTATTGCTGGCCGATGCAGGTTTGAAGACAACCGATGCAAGGATTATCCTAGCAAAATCATTCACAGAAGGTGGAAGTGAAGGTGAGGATGGACTGCGAAGGGTGCGAGAGGAAGGTGAGAAAGGTGCTGGAGGACATGAAGGGCGTGGGTAGCATAGAAGTGGACGTGAAGCAGAACAAGGCGACGATGACGAGGTATGTAGAGCAGTAGGAGATGGAGTAGTTGCGGAGGAGGGCGGGAAAGAAAGCGACAGAGCCATGGTCGTACGTGCCATACGACGTGGTGTCGCGCGTCTATGCACCGGGGGGCCTACAACAAGAAGGCACCACCAGGGTACATCCACAACACGCTCGCTGAACCCAACGCCACGTAGGCCAACAAGGAGGAGAAGCTCGTTGCCGCCTTCAACGACGAGAACCCCAACTCCTACTCCCTCATGTAGCCATAGATAGGCAGGCGATGTCACTGATCCACCACCTGCTTCTTTCAGGTTGTTGAAGAATCACTTTATTATCTTACTAGGACTCAAACTTTTGGATAGGCTAATTATATGGACTGAGTGCTGACTATGCAGTAACATGGATTAGAGTTTTTTTTGTGCAGTCTAGATACCCATATGAATTTTAGAGTTTCTTTTGTGCAGTCTACTATATAGAGTAACATGGGCTAGAATTTCTTTTGCGCAGGCAACATGGTTTAGAGTTTCTTTTGTACAGTCTAGTATATAACCATATGAATTTTTATGTATGCAACTATTCATATCGATGCTCAAAGTTTTAGAAGTTTGCCTCATTGTTAACATGGGTTGTATCTTGCACTTACCTTCAATCCTTCATATTACATAACATAATAACTGAATAAGAATGACAAGCACCAATGAAAGTAAAAGTGCAAATACTAGAGTCCTTAAGAGAAACTCAGATGATGTAAGATGGGAATTTGGCTGCTTGATAGATGCAAATAATTTATAAAAAATATAATGCAAATTGTATGGCAATCAAATGAATGGAGGGATTTTTAGGTTAAAATGTCATGTTGCTCAAGTGAAAGGGTAGGTGAAAAGTTATGAAAAGGCCACAAAAGAGCAACAAGAGAAGTGTAAAAAGTCTCTTGATGAGGCAAAAGCTAAAAGGGTGGCCAATGTCGTGCGTGAGCAAGAGCTAAGAGAAGAGATCACAATTGAGAAAAGAAGATAAAGAACAGATTAATGAAGCTAATTTTAATGTTAGTGCACCAAAGAATACATGACCTATGGAATGTATGACCTATGAATAAATTTGTGAACCTAATTGATCATTCTATTCCTATAACTAGGACAAAGAGGCAACAAAATATAAATGACTCTATTGACAAGGAGAGAACTTATAAGGCGGGAGCAATATCTGGGTAGATGAATGTATAAGAGAAATATTCCTTTCAATAGTATTGATAATGATAACTTTAAGCAATTTTGTAAGGCTCTTGGCCCTTATGGTCCAAATTGGAAATAACCATCTCAATACATTTTTAAGGAAAATATGTTAGAGGAGGAGGTACAAAGAACTAAGGATTTGTTAAATCCACATGAAATAGAGAGAGTGCAAACCGGATGCTCTATTATGACTTATGCTTGACAGACAAGAAGAGAAGGAGCATAATGAACTTTTGTGTGCATTGCAAGCTAGGAACTTTATTTATAGAGTCAAAAGAGGCTTCAGCTGATGCACACACAAGTGCATACATATTTAGCTATGTTGATGAGTACTTCGAGAAAATAGGTCCCCAAAAAGTTGTACAAGTAGTCACGGATAATACTTCTATAACATGTGAGCAAGGGAGATGTTAAAGGACAAAAGACCAAACATATTTTGGACCTCGTGTGCAGCTCACACTTTGAACTTGATGGTAGAGGTAATCAATAAGTTAAAACAATTCTCGCCTACAATCACTAAAGCCAAGGAAATAACAATTTTTATATATTCACATCATGTTATTTTATCCTTGATGAATGCATACTAAAAGGAGAGATATTGTTAGGCCGAGAGTAGTAAAATTTGCTTCTACATTTCTTACTTTATAAAGTTTGCTTGCTAAGAAAAAACAACTAAGAGAAATAGCTTGTAGTGAGGCTTGAGAATAATGCAAACACATAAGAACAAAGAAATAAAAGTCAACATATGCCACAATCATGAGTAGGGGATTTTAAAACAATATTGCTCTTTGCATCAGGGTCTTTGAGCCATTAGTGAAATTGCTTCGCTTGGTTGACAGTGATAGTGCATATATAGCCACTATGTATGGAGAGCTTTTAGAGGTAAAGAAGGCCATCAAGGTTGTTGTGGAAAATTCAGAAACAAACTATAATATGATTGTTACAGTCATAGAAAGCAAGATGACTAGAAAGCTTGATTCTCTATTGCTATGTAGATATATCAATCTTTGGAGATGTAGAAATCATGATTGCCTTTATGGATGTTGTTGAAATATTTTATCATAGAGATGATGATGAGCAAAATCTTGCTCTTAATGTAGGCTTGCCTATGTTTAGATATCAACAAGGCATGTTTGGAAAGGTGGTTGTCACAAAAACAATTCACAATGATAATTTTTTTGCTGGTAAGTTTATGTGTACTTGCTAAAATCAAAACTATTATAATTCATACATAAAACACATACTTATGTATTTTTATCTTTTTATTACTTGTAGGGTTGTGGTGGTCAACTTATGGATTGCAAGCTCCTACATTGCGAAGAATAGCTATCAAGGTTCTAAACTTGACCTCAAGTGCATCTAGATATGAAAGAAATTGGAACGCATTTGAAATGCTAACTATCATAACTGCCATTATTGAAATAACAAGAATATTCATCTTGCTAGAGCCTTAATAGTTTTCCCTAACTCTTTTTCGTTTTGCAATTTGAAGGTAGATGCGAAGAGGAGAAATAAATTATATGTGCGCCATGTGAACAATCTAGTCTTTGTTCAATTCAATGGAAGAATAATGGATAAAAGAAAGAAATGTTCTACCTCTAGCGATGTTCATCTAGAAAAAGATGCTTCCCATGCACAAGATTGAATATGTGAATGTGATGAAGAGATTGATCCTACAATGAGATTATCGTATGATCTAATTGATGAAGCAATGGGGGCCATAAAAGCAATGGAGCCTCGTAGGAGCAAGAGAGTGAGAGAGCTCTATGAAATAAAAGAATTTGTTTCTAGAATTGATTCTAAACAAGAGCTCAATATAGAGGAAGAGATTGAATTTGAGTCCGATGATGGAGGGGTGGTTTCAACCAAAGAGAATGAAGAAGATGAATCAATGAATATTTGATCCTACAACTTATATCATGTTATTTACTTTGATGCGTAGTGTGTGAAACTATGAACTATTGTGCTACTGTGTGTTGTTTTTCTTAAGTATTGTAATGAACGATGGACCATGATCATGCTATTTTTCTTTAGTATTGTGCTATTGTGTGTTGTCTATGGGAGATGGTTGTTGCACGTTGGCTTGCTACAATGCTAGCATGGTGCCATAGTGATATTTCAAGCACATACTTATATATTATTGATTATTTTATAGGCTTACCAACTTCAACTAAGCCTTATTAGATCTGATTTGGAGATAAGAATTAGTAATATGCAAGAATCTAGATGTTGTCACAAACTCACTTGTATGTATTTAATCTATAGTTCTATACATGTTCTCATGCAAAATAAACATAGAGTTGCATACATATTTACTTATTTAATAGAGAAAATTTCGTATATGTTACTGAAAATTCACTAGTTCCTATATATGCCACTAAAAATTTGTTATTCCTATATATGCTACTGCTTTAATTTTTTGTGTCCTTATATGCTATTGCCGTTAGTTTCAATGTTAGTCAACGTTAGTTTTTTTTTCTAAGTGCCAAAACTGCTCTTAGCTCACAAAGCTAGCTAGCTTGCTTTGCTCTTGGTCGATCTCAGTTGCGCTGGATTAAATGAATGATTGGTACACGCGTGCCGGCCGGAGCGAGTGCTAGCTGATCACAGATCTTAAATCATCCTTGATTTTTAGTGAGCTGAGGGCAGTTTTGGTATTTAAAAAAAAAACTAACGTTAACTAACGGCAATTGCATATATGGATACAAAAATTAAAGCACTTGCATATATGAGAACAATAAATTTTCAATGACATATATGAAATTTTCTCTAGTTAGTATCAATATCCTAATATATTATTTAAATACATCATGTCAACTGTTAATTAGTCGATTGATTAATTCAATTAATCCCCCGATTAATCGATTGATCCCTACTCGGCAGTCAGCTGATGAGCTACTACCGATCATCAATTTTTCTAACACTGACTGTCAACAGGAGGCTAACAACTCCTGTTGACCGTTCAACTGTCGACAGGTGCCCTATCGAGAAGTGTCGACAGGTGTAGTTTTGTAATTTTTTAAAATAACATCCCAAAATGTAATTTCGCTAAAAATATATTATTTAAAAAATTCTGCTTCTTTGCTTCTATGAACATGCGTCTCAATTGTAACAAAATTATTTGAAAAAATTAGTGTCTCCTCGTCATCTAAAGATAACTCCACAACATGTACAGACAACAGTACCAAATACAGACCATCCAAACTTGACCAAAACGGATAGACCAAGACGGCAAGATCATAAAGTTGGTACTGGTGTTTCACTCGTTTGCTAACCTGGATAGCAGAAAGAAATGTATGCATGCCCTAAGTTTTCCAACTAAGTACGTAGATGCCAGATAAAGAAATGTATGCGATGGTCCATGCCATAACAGAAGCGAAAATAATTTCCGATCCCTACAAAACAAGCATTTAAGAAACATCATCCGAAATGAAGGGTCAACTTGACCATAATATGAATAGGATTTCCAAAGTAAAAGGAATGTAGATCCCACTATCAACTGGGGCAGCAGCAACAAAACAGTTGATAATGTCATCAGCTTTTAAAACAATTTTGTCTAGCCATAATATTTTTCGACATACATTCATGGGTTTCCAACCGACAACATTCATAGAGTCTATAACAACTCAGTCTAGACAAGAAAAGCAACAACTAAATAAACAAGCACTTAACATGTGATTTCACGCCACAGCAAGATCAGAACCACAAAATACATTAAGTCATACACATAATACTACCTACTATGTTTTTTCCTCTTCATTTTTTAAGTTTTTCCATTTTTTTAGTTTTTTTAGATTTTCATTCATTTCTTCTATTTCTAGCTCTCGTTTTTTTGTATGTTTTGTCTTTTTTGTTGTTTTCTTCTAAACCAACTAGACCTTCAGTTCTCGCTCCTCACCCCAGCAGATGAGGTATGAATGCCGTAACCAGTGAAAAATCGGCATGCCGTTATAATCTTTCTTGTGTAAATCCTCAAAAGGTATCGCTCCGGAGTAAACTTCTCGCAGACTGCCCAAAAAGTGGCCCACTCCCATTGCTGTATAACCCTCCCACTGGGGGTACCTGATAACCTAGACTAACTGAAGTCGCTGACCTAGTAAGGGCAGCTTCACCGGGCATTCCTTGTATGCTAGTACGGTAGGTTGCCCCCTCAAGTCCAACATATTGAAACTGAGAAGCCAGTGAATCAGTGTTGGATGTCACAGGGGATAGCGAACCAGAGGAATTTCCAGCAGAATAATCTGGTTTTGGAAGCAACCAGCTCTCCCATCTTGCACGCTTCCGCAGTTTGTCACCCTGTAAAATATGTCAGAAAGATAGACAGTGAGCACTGAGAAGTATGAATTAAATGTGACATGGAACAAAAAAAAACATATACAGGCCAACTCCCAATTCAAACAACCAAGAAACTTCGAAAGTTAGCACATATACATGACATCTTGGAATGAATTGGAGTGTGCACAGGCTAAATCAAATTTCACTGCAAGTCCTATCACTTCAAAAGGTTTGCAACAGTAAGCTTCCATTGTAGAAGTTTATGCAATTTTTTTCTGATAGAGAGGATGGATGAATTTTGATTCTTATTTAGAAAAAATAAACTAAGTGAATATGCAAATAAGTGGACTGATAAGATTATGCAATACACCTGTTGTCAACTTGTTGCTAACAGATAAGATTGCCCTCACAATATGTTTCAAGTATTATGTTCAAAGACGTTCAATTTTTCCTAGTGGTTAATCAATAAGAGTGTACACGTAAGCAATATATTTTGTTAAAAGTATTAACCAAAGGAACTTGCAAGTAAAACTTAGATACTTAAAACCCTCAACTACGAAACCGGATATTCTACCCCTTAAGTATTGAAAGCCGTTTAAATAACCCCCTAGGCCAGTTTTGGAGGTAGTTTCGCTGATGTGGCACATTACATAAGCGATGACATATCTCTGATTCAGTAGATGGCATGTCTCTGTCTCTCTAACATTAGCACTACCCGTCCTCCACTCCGAGCAGACAGAGAAGATGATGCTAGGTAGCTAAAAAAAAGCAGCTCCACGAGATCTTCTGATGATTCAACATGGATGACAATGGCAACCTGACGCAACTAGTTGGTCGGTCACTCGGTTGCGTCACCGAGAGATTGTGATCCATGTCATCAGTGGCAAGAGTTGTGGTGGAGAGAAAAATGTGTAGTACCAGCAAGGAAAGGAGAGAGAAGGGTTGATGGCATTTTTGTGCTTTTCATATTAATAAGAGGATCACTCTCTTTTTACCTCTCTGACACCTCCCACAAGTTATCTGCTGAGTTAAAGACATGTCAGCAAAACGACCTCCAAAACCACCCTAAGGCCTTGTTTGGAGGCCTCCAATCCCGGCCCAATCCACGTGGATTGGGCCGGGATTGGAGGCCTCCAAACATGCCCTAAGAGGTTATTTAAACGGTTTTCAATAGAATACTCGGTTTCATAGTTGAGGGTTTTAAGTATCCAGAGTCCAATAGTTGAGGGGGTTATATAGATTTTTTCCATAAAGAATCAGCACTCAATTAATTTCAGCTTTAAGGAATGAGAAGAATAAATAGAAAAGGCTGGTTTCCAGGCATGTTAAGCTGTTGAATATACTATTTATCAATCAATGCAGGGTTCCTTTGCACGAAGCATAGTTGTCCATGCTAACATGAGAATGTTCATTGTGCACAAATTTCAGCATGTGGATTTAGATTCAGTGTGCACACATGTCATAGGCGTGGGTCTGGGATAGAGATTTAGGACCGATCTAGAAAGGAGATTATATTTGAAGGAAGGAGGTAACCGGTCACATGCCTAGACCTTGCCAACACGGTGGCACCGTGATGGGAAACACGCCGGCGAGGCAGGAACTTACGACCAGAAAGTTTTTTCAAATACAATTTGCTTTATTTCTAACAAAACCTCTAGCTTATATAGTGTTAGTACCTGATAATAAACTAGATATTCCCTTAGAGATATTACCCGCCTTATCATATCTCTAAACTAATAATTCCTAAATTGCTGCTACAATACCGCTGTTGGTGAAGTTTTTGGTCACACGCGTGGCCTGAGAGATCTGCTTAACTCTAGTGCAGGTCCTAAATTTGCGGTTCGTGGCGTGCCAATCAGTTTGATCCTGCAACTGATAAGATAAATAAAAAATAT
>KE373224.1:189196-199439 GCA_000418225.1 Zizania latifolia
GGAATGCCGGATATAATCAAATATTCATGGCAGAGCAAGATATTCCAAAGACTGCATTTAGGTGCCTCGGAGCCATCAGCTTATTCGAGTGGGTTGTTATGACTTTTGGCCTAAGGAATGCTGGAGCAACATATCAAAGAGCAAAGAATTATATATTCTATGATTTGATTGGTTCCCTGGTGGAAATTTATATTGACGATATCGTCGTGATGTCGCAATATAATGAAGGACATCTAGCTGATCTAAAAAGGTTTTTAGAAAGGGCAAACAAATATGGCCTTCATATGAATCCAAAGAAGTGTGCCTTTGGCGTATTGGCTAGAAAGTTTCTGTGGTTTATGGTTCATGAAAGAGGAATTGAAATAAGTCAGAACATTATTCAAAACATGAAGAATACAATACTGCCAGGGAACAAGATAGAGTTGCAATCGTTAATTGGCAAGATTAATTTTGTCCGCTGTTGGTGAATCACCGATCAGTCCACCTAAGGGGTACTCGAGTGATGGAAATATGTCCTAGAGACAAGTTCTAGAGGAACCAAAAGTTCTGGTTGGACCGGAACTTCTAGACCCGCTCTAGTAGCTAGTTCTGGATGAACCGAAAGTTTTGGTTAGATCAGAAGTTCCGGGTATGCTCTGGCAGCAAGTTCTAGAGGAACCAAAAGTTACGGTTGGACCGAAACTTCCAGGCCTACTCTAGAGGCGAATTGTAGACGAATCGGAAGTTCCGGGCTTTGACCGGAACTTCTGGGCCGAAATAAATTCGATACATAATGTTATTTTCAGAAGTTCTGGTTGGACCAGAAGTTTCGGGTTCAGAAGTTCCGGTTGGACCGGAACTTCCGGATCGAAATAAATTCGATACAAAATGTTATTTTTGGAAGTTTCGAGCCTCGGCCGGAACTTCTAGGTCGAACATGTAGATTAGATCTGTTGGGCTTTAATGCTGATTAAAGGCCCATCAGAGGGCTCTATATAAGGAGAGGAGAGGCTAGGGCACAAATTGTTGTTGTTGCTATTGCTTTCGCCCCTACCCTAACTCTAGCCGCCATCTCTCCCCTGGCCTCACCTGCTGTGGCCACATCTCCCCTAATCTTGCGAGCGATACTAGCATACCGGTGTGAGGTGATCCTGTCCCTGTATGTGTGGATACCGTAGAGGCGCCGCTGCAATTGCGGTGCTGATCATCTCGACGTGAGGATCGTAAGGCTGCATCGTCTTCGCCGCCAACGAATGGATGGAGCTAGGCGGAGTTGATCGAGGACACGCTTCCCCAACTATTCTTTCGCTACCCTAGCATGTCTTGTGACTAGAGGTAACGATCCAAGATCCTATTATTCACATGGTTCCTAGGTTGAACGGGGTAGAAAATTTTTTGTTTTTGCTAGCGTAGCCTACCCGTTTCCCAACAGTGGTATCAGGGCCTACGTGCGTAGTGTTCGATCTAGATCATACACATATAGGTGATATGTGGTGGAAATAGATTAGATCTATTGTTCTTGCGTTGGATTTTCGGAAGTTTCGGGCTCTAGCCAGAACTTCTGGGCTAAAATAATCCTGGTACAGAATGTCATTTTTGGAAGTTCCAAGTTCGGAAGTTCCGATTGGACCGGAAGTTTCATGCAGAAATAAATTCCATACAGAAGGTTATTTTTAGAAGTTCTGAGCCTTGAGCCGGAAGTTCCGGGCCAAAAATAAATTTGATACAGAAGGTTATTTTCGAAAGGTCCGGGTTTTACCCAGAAGTTCTGGGCCAAAATAAATTCGATAGAGAAGGGTGATTCTAGAAGTTTCAGGCCTTGAGCCGAAAGTTCCGTATCCATTTTTAGTCATTCATAGATTCGACGCCTAACTCGTTTTTACAGAGAATGTTGTGACTAGTATGGCCTTGTGATGTATGTGTGTAATTTTCATGGCCTACGTGTCATGGTTAATTACAGTCCAAGGTTGTTCTATTGTTGTACGACCTACGTGTCGATATGTGATGCTTCTTCTCATGCAATTTGTATAGTGCTATTAGATATAATAGACTCATACAAGATCATGGAGGTTTGAAGCGTGATGACCCAAAGGACAGGAACCATGGAGATGGAGATCACCATGTGAGAAGGACCATACTATGTCATAGTTAATATGATTGCCTATGATGTTTACTTATGTTCTTATCATACTATTCTTTCATGTTTTGTGTGCGGTGGGCATCGTTACCATGTTAGAATAGTTTCCCTCAGAAAATTAAGAGTCTTTGATGCCCTTTCCAATAGCTGCATCTATAAAGGTTTTGATCATTGTATGGTAGGCCTGCCAAAGCAGAGTGCCATCTTTTATCTTAACCAGTTAGGGTGGATATCGGATATCCACAAGCATAGTATTGGTTTGCTTAACAAAGTTATCAAAATGGTTTTGGGCTTTGGGGTATAGAGTTGGGTGCTAGGGCATTCGATGCCACCCCAACGAACAAGAGTCACATAGATATGTGATTAGCAGATTCAACAATGGAGGCCGAGTACATTGCTGCTTCTGAAGCTGCAAAAGAGGCTATTTAGATCAGAAAATTTGTTTCTGAGCTAGGTGTGTGTCCCTAGTGCGTCCAGTCTGGTGGACCTCTATTGTGATAATAGTGGTGCTATTGCGCAAGACAAGAAGCCTAGGTCATACTAGAAGTCCAAGCACATACTGCGGCGCTATCATCTCATCCGTGAGGTCATAGATAGAGGTGATGTAAAGATATGCAAGGTAAACACGAATTTTAACATTACCGATCCATTGACGAAGCCTCTCTCACAGCCCAAACATGAGGCATACTTGAGTTCTATGGGTATTAGATACTTGTGTGATAGAGTCTAGTGCATGTGAGAGAATGAGTCTTGTCTATGCTGATATATTTTGGATAATTGGTTATCTTGTTCCTTGAATAATTATCTTTTACATTGATCAGCAAGTATGTGACTTGTTTGTGAAACTCTTTGTATTATCACGATGTTATTCTAAATGATCCCTAATCTCATATCATCATGTGGGATAATGATAATTTATAGATTAACATATATTTGTCTTATTGATGATCACGTTTCACGGATCATGGATATGGAGATATCAAATCAGTAATGTGGACACATGTTAGAGAACATGGTGTTGGATAGACCCAACTTGAGATACTACTAGGATTATTATTCTTGATGTGCCATCAGTTGTCATCTCAAATGGTGTACCTGCAGACTCCTTTGACCTGAGATCATCATTGATTCCAGAATATGTAGTAACACACTTACGGGCTTCCAAACGCTATTTCGTAACTGGGTAGTTATAAAGGTTGCTTTCAGGTATGTTATGAAACATGTCGTGGAATATGAGCGATCAAGATGGAATTTACCCCTCCTAAATTATGGGAGAGACGACTTTGGGCCCCTCGAGATAGTTGGATTGAGAATGCATGGCCATACCACTATGATTAAAGAGTTAATCATGATTAATCCACCACTTGATCGAGTGAAGTGTTGAGCTATCACAAGGGTGACATGAATCTCGCCTTGAGCTTGACTGATGTCGTGTGGTAAAGAGATTGGTGCGTGAGCATATCATGGTTTAGTTGATATGATCTTTTGTATGCATTCGAGGGTCAGTATGTGCTGCTAGATACCGCTATTGACTTACGATCTAAAAAAGGTTTTCGGGCAGCGGCCGTTTACATATGAACCTATCGGGTCACACGCTTAAGGGGATGGGATTAAAAGCTTGTGAGTATTGACTCTAGTGCAAGTGGGAGATTGAAGGAAATATGCCCTAGAGATAAATTCTGGAGGAATCAGAAGTTTTGGTTGGACTAGAACTTTTGGGCCCACTCTGGTAGCTAGTTCTGGATGAACCAGAAGTTCCGGTTGGACCGAAAGTTCTGGGCACGCTCTGGCAGCAAGTTCTGGAGGAACCAGAAGTTACGGTTGGACCGGAACTTCCGGGCCTATTCTAGAGGCAAATTCTGGACAAATCAGAAGTTCTGGCATTCGGCCGGAACTTCTGGGCCAAAATAAATTCGATACAGAATGTTATTTTCAGAAGATCCAGTTAGACCGGAAGTTTCGGTTGGACCAGAACTTCCGGATCGAAATAAATTTGATACAAAATGTTATTTTCAAAAATTCTGGGCCTCGACCGGAACTTCCGGGTTGAACATACAGATTAGATCTGTTGGGCTTTAATGCTGATTAAAGACCCATCAAGGGGCTCTATATAAGGAGAGGAGAGGCTAGGGTGCAAGCTGTTGCTTTCGCCCCTACCCTAATCCTAGCCGCCACTTCTCCCCTAGCCTCACCTGCTATGGCCGCATCTCCCCTAACCTCACGAGCGGTACTAGAATACCGACGTGAGGTGATCCCGTCCCTGTACATGTGGATACTGTAGACGCGCTGCTGTAATTGCGGTGCTGATCATCTCGATGTGAGGATCACAAGGCTGCATCATCTTCGCCATCAATGATTAGATAGAGCTGGGCGGAGTTAATCGAGGACGCACTTCCCTAACTCTTCTTCCGCTGCCCTAGTGCGTCTCGTGACTAGAGGTAACAATCCATGATCCCATTACTCGCATGGTTCCTAGGTTAAACGGGGTGGAAAAGGTTTTATTTTTGCTAGCGTAGCCTACCCGTTCCCTAACACCGAGGCGGTGATTAGATGTGTGTAAGGGAAGTGCAACGCCTTCGAGCCCTATGGTCGACTCTAGAATACAAGAGCCAAGGTTTATACTAGTTCAGGTCTCTCGAAGGATAATAGCCCTACGTCTAGTGTTTTGGTGTATACTATGATGGTGGATCTTACAATATGACGCAATCAAGCTATGGAGGCTTGGGCATCGAAAGCAAGAAAAATATGCTAAAGCTTGATGATTAGATGCCTCTTGGGGTCTCGCCTCCTTTATATACTCAAGAGGTGAGCCTAACAATCTTAGGACTCTATTTCGAGTAGGACTTGGATTTTCTACCAAACTCAGGTACTAAATCCCTAATTATAAGGATTCCGGTATAAATAAACCTATAGATATCATATCCAGAGCTTAACTACCCGATAAGGACTCAACTTTCCTTATAGGAATCAAACCCCTATTTATGGGCCATACCGGATGGTCAATGCTAGACTTAGCCTACCCTTAGTCTGGTCTAATAAACCCAACTGTAAGGCACCCGAGGGTCACATCCCTAACAACAGCCCCCGAGCTCTTCTCGGCTTGATTGAAGAAATCTTCAGAAAAAACAAGCTGGGAGGAACTCTCTTTTGATCTAGAACCTCAACATCTTGATCAAACATTGACGTCTTTGAAAAGCTACTGATCTCCTTCTTCTGTGTGAGGTGCACCCACATGGTGTAGCCCCTGAGCCTCGAGTTAAATGGAACATTTTGCTTGAGAGTCCATAAATATCCTACAAATAATAATCTTTCGCTTTATAATCCTGTCGTCGTCAAGACCTCATCGAAAAAGGTCGTGCTTGAAGTCTTGAACTTGTGATAAACTGGAAAGAAATTGATCTTGAGTCTTTGAATAAATTGATGTCCTGTTGTTCAGACCTTTCATCCATCCAGATGCCAACGAGGTCGAGGTCTATTGAGCTTGCAAGCTCTCGAGGATTTTTAGTCCTAGGGACTTGTACTTTGGGTTGAGCGAGCCCCTGAGCGTAAAGGTCTTTGGGCACATGAGCCCCTGAGCGTGAAGGTCTTCGGGCGTGCGCGAGCCCCCAAGCGTGGGACCTACCAGCACAGAGGATCTATACTATCGCGGGCTTCATCTGTTACACCAAAAAGGCTGTTTTATAATTCCTTCTCCTGTCTGTGGTCATCGCATGGCAGACAAAAAAGCTAAAAAGATTTCCTACTTCTGACAGAGTCATGTGTCGCATGCACTGGCGGAGATAATGCGACGTGAACCGCTTCGCCATCTCCGTCATAAAGCGCATGACGATCGAAGCGGCATTCGCTGTGCTTGTGGTTGGAGGAACGCCTCTATTTAAGCCGGCGCCCCCCTCCCCCATCTATGTCTTGCAACGGGTCCTTCTCTTCTATCTTGAGATTCCTTCTTCTTCGCACCTACAAGGGAGAGATTGTTGACGATGCTTACTGCTCCATGGATCCACGATGTGCTGGCTTGACCGCTGAACTGGCTGCTCTGATCTCAAACCGTCGGGTATGTTGATCCTTGTGTGAGTTTGTTTTATCTTTACTCGTGTAGTGCATGACTCTTGGCTTTGTCGTCGTAGCAGGATGTTATATCCTTCCCAAGACCTTTTGACGGCGTAGATCTTTCTGCTAACTACCATCTAGCGCTCTTGTGCCACCTATCTTGATGTCCAGAGGCCAACGTAGAGGCTCGATCCTGCAAGAAGAGCTGGAGACATCCACCGGCGCGGGCATCCTAGGAAAGTATCTGACTCCACCACCGAGGTCGGGCAAATACTGCTCTCCCTTTGGGTTGGTTTCTCAGGGTCGGTGACGATCTCCTCCGGTGAAGGCGAGGATTGCACGGTGTTGCTGCTGCGATAGTGGTGGCCCTTGGGATCCTCGGTGCTCATGGCGGTCATGATAGGTTGATGCTGCAGCGGGTGGAGTTGCTGTGAGACCCTCGATTCTCATAGCCATCGCTTTTGCTTCACAGAATGCTGTCTTTGGCCTTCGGGGTATTTTTCTTCTTTTGATCGAAGGAGGCTACGTCCCCTTCTTTGAAGTAGTGTACTTGCTGCTGCGTCCCCTTCTTTGAAGTAGTCTTTCTCCTATAAAGAATTAGTCCTGAATAAATAAAGGAGTCTTTGAATTTGCTTTATTCATTGTGTACCATTTTGTTGTGTATTTGTTTACCACTCACACGGTGCTGGCAGAGTCGATGAAGATGCGAGACTGTGGGTGTACGGCTAAGTAGCCGACCCTCTCCCGAGTCCGATTGTGTGTATAGTGGCTATATGCTGCCCAACTCGGAGGGGTATGTAGTTTGCAATGGTCGACGAGTTCTTCAAAGATGCACGGTTGCGGGTGTGCTACTAAGGAGTCGACCCTCTCCCGGGTCCGATTGCATGCATGACAGCTATCGGGCACCCAACACAGAGGAGGATATAACTGACATGGGTCGGCAAGTTCTTTAAGGTGCGCGATTGCAGGTGTACGACTAAGGAGTCGACTCTCACCCTGAACCGGTTACATGTACCGCGGCCATCTGGCGCCTAACGTGGAGGGGGATGTAATCGGCACTTGTCGGTGAGAGTAATGCTCGACTATGGGTGTACAGCTGGCCCAGTTGCATACCTGGGGAGAAAGTAGTCAGCGAGGTCGGCGAAAGTGATGCTCGACTGAGGGTGTACAACCCAAGGGCTGACCCCTTCTCGACTTGGATGCATGTCCGGGGGGAAGTAGTCGGCAGTGTCGATGAAGAAAGCAGCGTCCCTGGGTCTTGTTACTTCGGAGATAATAAAGGGTCCTTCCTAGGGAGCAGAGAGCTTGTGCATCCTGACAGTTGATTGTACTCGACGATGTACCAAGTCCCCGACCTTGAACCCTCTTTGTTGAACGTTACGGTCATGGTATCGTCAAAGGGTTTGTTGGTACTGATCTGACTGGATTGTGGCTGCTATCCGAGCCTCTTCGATGTAGTCGATGTCTTCAGCCCTTGTCTGTTCCATGGTTCCCTCGTCGTAATATTAAACTTGAGGGGAGTTGTGTAGCATATCACTTGATAGGATTGCTTTAGAGCCATAGACCAGGAAGAAGGGTGTTTGCCCTGTGCCTCGGTTTGGCTACGTGCGGAGCCCCTAGAGCACTATTGGTAATTCTTGAAGCCACTTGCCGACATATTTCTGCAAAGGATCGAAGATTCGGGCTTTTAAACCTTGTAGGATCATCCCGTTTGTTCGCTCGTACTGTCCATTGCCCAAGGATGGGTGACCGATGCATACTTGACCTCGATCAGTCGTTCCTTGCAAAAATCCTAGAAATCGTTTGCTGTGAACTGAGTCCCGAGGTCGGTTATTATTTGGTTTGGGATGCCGAACCGGTAAGTGATTTCTTCGATGAATTGTGCTTCTTTCTTGGCCGTGCAGTTCTTTAGGGGCATGACTTATACTCACTTGGTAAACTTGTTAATAGTTACCAGGAGCTAGTCAATGCCCTGGGGAGCCTTTTGAAAAGGTCCTACCATGTAAAGCCCCTAGCAAGCGAAGGACTAAGTTGGGGGGATTGTTTGAAAGGCATGAGCCGGGAGGTGACTTTGTTTGGCAACAAATTAGCAGCCTGTGCACTTTTTGACTAATTCTTTAGCGTCGTTGCTGGCTATCGGCCAATAGAAGCCCAATCGGAAGGCTTTTCCAACCAAGGTCCTCGCCCCAGCATGATTGCCGCATGCCCCTGCGTGAACTACATTAAGGATTTGGAGGCCCTCGGTCAGCGAGATGCACTTTTGAAGTACCCTTGTTGAAGTCGTGTGCTTGTATAGTTTATCCCTGATGACCACATACTGCTTGCTTCATCTTGTTAGTCATTCAGCTAGGGTCTTGTCTTCTGGTACTATGCCTTTTAGGATGTGGTTGATGAAGGGCTACCGCCAGTCATTGGCGTCTTTGAGGATGGCGACGATTGCTGATGAGCTAGTACTTTGGTTTGCATCATCCTTGATTGATGGTTTGATGAGCTCTTGGACGAATATGCCCTTGCAGACCATCGCATTTGACGATTCTTCCCATTGCATCTCGATTTTAGAGTATGTCGCCCAGTGGGTATTCTGTCATGACCCCGATCTTATGGGCTTGGAAGTAATGCTTCAGCTTCCGAGCGGTGAGCAGGACAGCGTAAAGCAGCTTTTGTACTTGAGGATACCTTGCTTTTGATAGGTTGAGAACTTCTGATATGAAATATACCGGCCTTTGGACTAGGAAGACATGTCCTTCTTCGGGTCGCTCGACTACTATGGCCGTGCTGATGACATTAGTCATAGCGGCGATGTAGAGGAGGAGGACCTCTTCTAGATTTGGAGCCATGAGGATCGGCGGCGTGGTCAAGAATTTCTTCAATGCGGTGAATGCCTCGTCAGCCTCGATTGTCCATTGGAAATTATCCTCTTTCTTTAATAACTTTGGAGAAGGGAGCTCCTCTTTCCTCTAGGCGGGAGATAAATCTCTCAAGGGTCGTCATGCAACCGGTGAGCTTCTAGATTTTTTCAGCGTTGTTGGGTTTATCCATCTTCATTATCGCCGTTATTTTGTCGGGGTTAGCCTCAATGCCCCGGTTATTGATGATGATCCCGAGTAGTTGTCCGGATGGTACCCTGAAGATGCACTTCTCAGGGTTAAGCTTCTAACAAAATTTTCGCAGGTTAGCGAATGTCTCAGCGATGTCGCTGATGAGGTTGTCTCCTCTAGACTTTATGACCACATCGTCGACATATGCCTCAACGTTATGGCCTATCTTCTCTGAAAGGCATCGCTGGATGGCTCGCTGGTAAGTTGCCCCTACGTTCTAGTAATGGTTGTGTAATAGTATGCTTCGAAAGGTGTGATGAAGGATGTTTTCTCCTAGTCTTCTTCATAAAGGTTGATTTGGTGGTAGTTGTAGGACCGAAACTAGCGACCAGAGGGGGGTGAATGGGCGCTAAATAAAATGTAGCGGAATCAAAACCAATTCTGAAAACAATAAACTCAATCTGGAAGTTCCGGGTATTACCGGAAGTTCCGGAACAGAAACAGAATGGTCAGATCGGAAGTTCCGGTTAATAACGGAAGTTCCGGTCACCGGAAGTTCCGATAGTTACCGGAAGTTTCGGCTCAAATAAATCTAGAACTAGAAGGGTCAAATCGGATGTTCCGGGTATTACCGGAAGTTCCGTCCACAGAAAAGTTTCTCAAACTCTCCAAAATAGATTGCCCAACATAGAAACAAGTGTTGATCAAAATGCATCCATAAGTGCAGCAAGCGTTCTATGAAGAAGACACGCGCAAAGCACTTATGCACAAACAATCGAACACTTGGTGTGCATGTACACGGACAACTCAAAAACCACCCAATCTGAGAACATTCAAGCACAATCTCAAACACACGACATGCACAAGTTTATCTCTAAGTATATTAATCATCATACGCAGTGCAATGCAAAAGTCAAGTGCATGGAGACATTATAACAAACACATGGCGTGCATACAAGGATGGATAGAGGAGCAATACTAAAAGCTCGTCGGAGATGGACGTCGAAGAAAAGCTCGCTGAAGCCGTAGTCGTAGACGTCGC
>KE373225.1:0-32850 GCA_000418225.1 Zizania latifolia
TGTGGCCCTCCGTGTGGCCGCCCCCCTGGGAGGCCGACACGTGGCGCGGCGGGAGGGGAACATCCACACGGCACGCGAGGTATAATTCCCGTGGCGGGAATGGAATATTCCCAGAGCTTCGCCGCCCTGCTGATTCGGCCGCAGACTCCTCATTTCCCTTTCTACCCTCGGCTTCCTGTTCTGCCCCCCAATGCCGCGTATGATATAATTGGCGCAAATTTTTTTACTGCATCCCTCCTTACCCGACAAATTAATATATAAATTCATTAAATTTTATATGCTATAAAACTAACATTTTTTTTGAAACATTGGTGAATAAAGAATAATCATGTGTGAGTCCTAGCTTTGAGCTTATGTATCACGGGTTATATATACTCTCCAGTTTAAAGACCGAACACATGAATTTTATATGAATTAAAGTAAATCCTTCAAAATTCTTTTAAAAATACTCCATTCCAAAGGAGCCCTAGGTGGAGCGAATTTGCAGCCTTGGAAAAACTAGCCAATCCATTTAGGTCCCTATCAAAAGTACAAGATTACCATGGCCGCACTTTTCAAGATTCCCGTATATTTTTCGCAAAATTTTTCTATATAAAAATATTTTAAAGTTATGTGTTAATTTTTAGCATTAAATTTATTAGCAAGCTCTTAAATAGTTGTCATAAACTCACCGTCTCTTATTTTGAATATGACCTATTCTTTATTAAATGGGTCAAAGATAGTTAGTGGTTGGAGGGTGGTTAGAAGCAAGATGAGAAGAAAATTAATGAGAGATGGTTGATGAGATAGCTACTCCTATAAAAGTACTTATATTTTTATATACATTTCAAATGATACTATTAACCATTCCTTTCATTCTATATTATATGTCCAAATTCTCTAACTTGGATTAATTTTATAAAAAACATATAATCAACTACAAAAAGTAAGATAAAATATGTCATAATAATACATTTATTTGATATTGTAGATATTAATATATTTTTAAAACTAGCTAAATGTTAGAGCACTTTAACTTAAAAAACTCAAACAAACTTCATTATGAAACAGATCAAGCATATTTTAATGAAACAGATCAAGTATATTTTATAAAATGGAGTATTCATGATGGATAATAAAAAACTAGAAACAGCTATTTATTTGGACAGCATTCATTCATCCAGTGGATTAATTTGTGGTGTCAGTTACTGGAGCAGGAGGAGCACAAGCCAAGGGCTGGTCAACTTGTGGTGTCAGTTTACTTCAAAGCAGAAGAGGGGCAAAATGGTCAAAGGGCAGGGTCGTAAATACCTCGGAAAAGCCCAACATGGCGTGTGAATAAATGCCCCCTGCTCGAAGCAAAGCACACGAAACAGAGCAGAGTTCTCCTCCCCGCCTCCCCCCTACACTCCAGGAGCACGCCGAGAAGCGCACACATCCGTCTCGGTCTCCCTCCCCATTGCGCATTCCCCTCGTGATCCATCTCGCCAGGCGCGAATCGCCCAGGGACCTCGCCCTCCCTCGCCGCCGCCGCCGCCGCCGTAAAGGTCCGTGCCTTTTGCCCGAAATCTCGGTTCTTGATCTTGTTTTCTGCGTGGAGTGGCTATGGGGGCTATCCGTGTAGCTTGCTCTGGTGGTTGTTCGGGGAAAGTTTGGATCTTTTTTGTGTTTTATGCCGTGTTAGACGGGTTTTGGGGGGTTTTATGGATTGGAGGGGAGTTGGGAAGGACTTGGTCAATGTTTGGTGATGGGAAGAGAGTTCAACCATCAGAGATGGGTGTTCTTAACTTCTTATGCGCTTTGTTTCTTGATTTGCGAGCTGTATTGGGTGATTTGCGTGAAACATTATCAGTAACAATAGGTGGATTGGATTGTTGCAAATGGAATTGTTTAGTTGCTCACGTTTGTGTGGTGGAGCTTGTGAAGTTTTGGTCAGGGAAACGAGGTCATAAGCCTTTTTACCTGTCCTGGTTAACAGTATAAAAGATGCTGACGAGTCAAGTCTAAGTCGATGTGCTGCTAAGGGACGCATTTGCAATAATAATAGGGGTGGAAAGGGAGCCTTTACCTACTCGGTGAAAATTTGATAATTTTTTGTGTTAGTGGTGATAAAGAATACTAATTTGTGCAACATCAAGGTCTCAGATAGCATGATCTTGCCTACTTTAGAGAACCGAGAGTACCAAACATTTCTGTTTCCACTGGTCTGGCTTACTGGATGTATTGCAATTATGAAGTTGTGATCATTGAATCGTAGTGAACAGATGGATCAGTTTGTTTCCTCAAATATTTCTGAGAAGTCTTGGATCATTTAATGCACCAATTTTGCATGATAACTGGTATTGGTAGTACTACATGGTTGCATTTGGATCAGTGGTTCCTTTTATTTTTAGCCGCATGATCGCTTTGTTGGTGACTGCACTAATTAATAAATGTGTATCTAAGATTGTCTATCTTAACATGCAACTGAACTAATTAATAAGTGCGTATCTAAGATTGTTTATCTTAACATGCAATTGATGTTACCCAATTAGTCCATTGTCTTACTTACATCCTACTCTGATACTTTCAGGTTGTAACCAATCTTGCATCAAGAAGCTGTGACTTTCATAAACAACCTTCTGTTATAATGGCTCATTCTCATGAGATGACGAGTAGAAAACCTCCCGGTATTCGGTTATTTGGAGGCGTTAAGGCACTAAGGACTTACCAGACACTTGTCTTGGTGCTTACATTTGTTGCATACACTTGCTTCCATATGACTAGGAAGATAACAAGTATTGTTAAGAGTGCGCTTGATCCGCAGACAAAGTTGGGATCCTCTCCATGGGGGCGATTGCACACAAAAAACACTCTTAACATTGGCTGGTTGCCGTTCAACTCCGCTGATGGTTCAGCATTGCTTGGTGAGCTAGATGTCGCATTCCTCGCGGTGTATTCTTGTGGGATGTTCTTTGCTGGGCATCTCGGTGACCGCATGGATTTAAGGATCTTTCTGACAATTGGCATGTTTGGAACTGCCCTATTCACTGCTCTCTTTGGTGCTGGATATTGGCTAAATGTCCATAGCTTCTACTATTTCCTAGTCATTCAGATGATTGCTGGTTTGTTCCAAGCAATCGGGTGGCCTTCGGTTGTCGCGGTTGTCGGAAACTGGTTTGGGAAGAGTAAGAGAGGATTGATTATGGGCATATGGAATGCACATACTTCTGTTGGGAACATAGCTGGTTCCCTACTGGCTGCATTTCTGCTGAAGTTTGGGTGGGGCTGGTCATTTGTCATCCCCAGCTTGATCATGGTTTCCATTGGGTTGGTGGTGTTTATTTTCCTGCCAGTTAGCCCTGAGGTAATGGAGATCGACATCGATGATGGGGAGATAAACTCTGTCAAGGATGCTACCAAGGAGCCCCTTTTGGAACCAGGACAAGAAGTGAAACACAAGGCAGTAGGTTTCTTAGAGGCATGGAAGATTCCTGGAGTTGCACCGTTTGCACTGTGCCTCTTCTTCTCCAAACTAGTTGCGTACACCTTCTTGTACTGGCTACCGTTCTACATCAGCCATACACGTAAGTGTTCTTCTCCAAAATTTTCACCTTTTCTTGTGCTTTTCTAATTTCTAACCGGACTTCACTTGTTTCAGCTATTGGCAGTGAATACCTCTCGGATGCTATGGCTGGCAGCTTATCGACAGTCTTCGATGTGGGAGGTGTGCTGGGAGGAGTCCTTGCTGGTCACATCTCTGATCGCTTAAATGCACGAGCAACTACGGCTGCCAGCTTCATGTACTGTGCGATACCTGCCCTCTTCCTGTACCGCACATATGGCAGCATGTCGATAATGTGGAACGTTTGCCTCATGTTCATCACTGGGATGTTCGTCAATGGCCCTTATGCCCTGATCACAACTGCAGTGTCAGCTGATCTTGGCACTCACAGCTCACTGAATGGCAATTCCCGGGCACTGGCGACGGTGACGGCAATCATCGACGGGACAGGGTCTGTGGGCGCCGCCATCGGGCCGCTGCTGACAGGCTACATCTCATCCAAGAGCTGGAGTGCTGTGTTCACAATGTTGATGGCAGCAGCTCTCCTTGCTGGGCTTCTCTTGACACAGCTGGTGTGCAGTGAGCTAAGAGGAAAGGTGCCCTCCAGTGGGAGCAAGGATGTCTCTGATGCTCAAGCTGCCTCCTACTCAGATCAAGTGTAAGACTGTAAGTACGATCTAGTTGCACACCTGCACTCGAGATACGAAGTATGGATTAGATTTCCGTAAGCTCAGCACTGCTTGGCAAGAAGTTGCATTTTATTGCTTCCTGCACATGTCTTGATCTCCTCTGGTTTGAGGCTGAAATAAGCAAACAGACTGCATGAAGTAGATTAGTTTCGGGTTCAGAGGATGCAGAGGTGAAATTAAACACCTCATCAAAGTTTTCTGAGCCAAAATATATAGGTTCTTTTCAGGGCAGCTTGTGCATATACTGGGCAATAAGGTTGGCCCTTGTGTTGCTTGTGATACTGCAAATTTAGCTAGCCTGTATCCCATTGTTGTAGTTTAGGGTAGACAAAAGGTGCCTCCTTTGTTCAAGGTTACCTGAGTCTGTATTTGCTGGCCATCTTGGCCTCGGTTTGTACTTGTAAAGTTGAGAAGATTGAGAAAAATTTTGAATTGAGATTTCAAGAAAGTGCTGGGCCAAAAATTCTGACTCCAGAAACATTGTTGCATGAACATCTTCACATCATGGCCTTTTTGTTGAAAGATAATACGTAATCATATGTAGTTTTTCAGATTTCTCACCAAACATCTGTGTTGATGCGGTGTACAGATGCAAGAATTGCAGCAATTCTCTTCATTTTGCCGGTATTTATCATCTGATGCCTCTTGAAAAGTAATACCTGGGAATTAAAAGGCCATGCAACGCGAGTTCAAAATTGAGTTACAAAATACAACCCACAGCATCAGGATCATTCTCACTCAAAAGCACATGTTTTCAAGACCTGGACCGACGGTAGGAAAAAGAGAGGAATCATGGACTCGATTGTGCCATGACAGGTTGCCAGAAAGTTGACAATAGATTGCTTCAAATTGATCTCTCCAACTAAAGAAATATGTAGCAGAGCAAGGATGGAATTTCGCATCGACAAGATAAACTGTCAACAAAAGTGATTAATGCATTTCCTAGTTACAGCGTCAGCAAAGTGCACCACTCACACAACAAAATAAAACAACAAACGGCAAAAGAAACAACTTAAACTAGCTCAAGATTTCCCACATACGCAACTCCTATATTGACAAAACGGAAAGGAGAACTCCATGACGATCTTTTCGGTTCCCAGGCCTAACATGGTATGAATGGGGTCCAGTTTCGCTTCGATATGGACTGAAAGAATTATGACTTCATCATGTAGCCCAGGAAGATCCCGATCAAAGCAACAATTATGACAATTACAAAGGAGAACCCTCCACGCCTCTTGCTGATTTCCTGTCTCATCATATCCTGTCATATAAACAGATTAACAGAATGAAGTGGCAATAGTGAATTGTAAATTCTTGATAAAGAAAAGGTCAGTGAGTAAATGGATAGTTTTTTGACAGTTAACATAAATCTGTGTTATTTACAAACTTGGGCTTTTTAGAAAAAATGTTGTATTGACTAACATGGGCTTGTCAGTCTCTCAGTTAAAGCATTAAAGGTGCACACATGCCTGGATTACCACATTTCAGCTGTCACATCTTAAGATCCGTGCACATATGATGTACTTCAGCACATTTTTGTTTCATTTTATTCATAGTGAAGATATTTTATTTTATATCCATCAATTTGAATTGTAGTGCTACATACGTTTCTCAACGTCGAAAGCATAACCAACAGTGTGCTTTGTGAGGTTTCAACTTCCATGATGGTGCCAAGTTACTAGTTTAGTACTTTATTGTAATAACTCTGTTAGTTCAACCTCAAATAAATATGAGTATTCTCAAAACAAGGAGAAATTTTAAACTCAATCAGTGACAAAGAAACAAAAATGGGAGACATTTCTTCAAGTGCAAAACAGGTAGAAGTTAAAAGATACCCTTCTCAGTAAATTTCTCTCTAAGTACCAATTGAATTTAGACTCCAAATTTTATATGATGGCAGATTACTATGGATTACCTTAGAAATCTTTCTGTATTAGTTTGATGTCCAAAAAAGATAGCACCTAATGGTGGTGGTTTGTTTTAGATGGAAAATACCTATTTTTAGAACTTATAATACGAAGCTAAAATACAGCCAGCCAAAAAGGTAAAATGCAATATATCCAGTACTGTACTCACAAGTTCCTGTCTAATTTTATGGTTCTGTTGAATTGCAGAATTCTTCTCTTCGGCCAACTTGGAAATCAAAGCTCCAGGCTACAATACAAATACTCAAGAACATAAGGTAGTTTATAGCACAAGACTATAACCCACAGAGTAATTATAGCAATTATTCAATAAGTAAAGGAGAAAAAGAATCACTGAACCACAGAAAACGAAAGACTTAAAATAGCATGTCATGGCATTACAATACAAGAACCAGCTATCATAATGTTATTGAGACGATAGGAAATTATGGGCCAGAAAAATCATTACATAGTCAAGTCTTAATTAGAAAAATAACCCACCTCTAAAGAGTTTTCTTGAGGCTCAATGCGTTCTCTCAGTGCCTGAAATGATTTCAAAAACAGGTGAATTCCCTTCTCACTGAAAAATGATAAATGGGTGGTATGAATTTAACAATCATGGAAACTCACTCTAGTGAAAGCAGGACCATCCGCATTTTCTTGCTCAGAAACCCTAGATGGAGAACCTTCTTCTGATTCCTCAGGAACTGGAGATGGCGGCTGTGGAGGAGCTACATAGGTCACTCGCAATTTCACCTCTTCAACATTATTCCCAGACTCCTTTGTAAACTGTCAGACCATAAACACTAGACTTAAATACCAAAATTTCACTTCATAAGAGTGCACCTCCTACTTACAATGGCAAGACAATTTTACAACTCCCAAAAATAATCCCTCTATTGATGGCTTGATGCCCCAATATAATCCCCATATATGTATGCTCATTTGTTTCTTCAGAAGCATATTGATAGAGAAACATTACCATATCTCCCGTGACATCCTTCACGGTTACAACAGAGGGTGCAATGACGCTCTGGACAAGGAACTTATCTTTGCACTGCATGTCAGGCGGGGCCTCCCGCTGTGCTTGCATTGTCACTGCAACAACACAGATGTACAGAAGTCACAAAACAGAGGATGGGTTGACTGCACAAAAATCACCTGGGAAAGAATTCTAGGAACCACAAACCAACAACATCGCAGGTAGACCGTGGCAAGACAACCCCTGTGTTTGGCCGCACTGAATACTTCTTTGGGCTTGTAGTTTTCACCTGTAACAGTGAAGAAAACAGGAAATACCAGAAAACTGAACAAAGCCTTCTTGAATCCATATTTATTACTCAGTACAAGCTTGTATTATAGTCAATTTATTAAAATAGTTCAAATGATTCTTGTAACCTTAACAGATAAAAACCAGAAAGTTTCACCCGAGACATATAATGGAAAGGAAAACAAAAAATAGAATAATTATAAAATGCAATCAAGAGACACATTAGCCCCATAAAACGCATCAAATGTCATATTTTTACACTGATCTAATACTCCATAAAACCAAAGGACGATTAAGAGGTAAAAGTCGGTACCATTTGCCAATAATATAACCCTTGCAAGGTTCAAACCTTCAATTCTATAGTTTAGGGCACAGCTTAAACAACAAACCATACGAAATGCAAATAAAAGAAAAAAAAAAGAAACAGCTTTCAAGTGCTTAAGCCACGCAAATAGCCAGCTGTAACAAATTTCAACCTCCAAAATGCATACGGAACATTAAAAACCAAAAGCGCCGCGCCACACAGACACCTAAAAGATCACATTTTTCGATAATTATCGGGTCAAATCCAACAAATCCATGGCATAACTCATCAAACATCCCGACAGGTCGTTCAATGATCCTAGCATTACCGCATCTCTAGGGTTCCACGACATTATTAGGGGAAAATCAGACAAAAATTCCTCCGAAGAACGGAACGGACCTTGAAAGCGATGTAGTCGTCGCCGAGATTCGATAGCTGCATCGAGCACGAGATCTGCTTCTTCAGCTCAACTGCTCACCAAAAACACAACACGAAATCACGAACCAATCGACCCACGCCGACAGAAACAGAGAAAGAAAGAAATGAAGAGAAGATCCCTTGTTCAATGGAGGAGGAGGGGGAAGATATACAGAGGAAGGACGGGGCGTACAAGGAAAGCAGAGCTCGAGGGGCTCGATGCGGAGGAGCTCGCCGGCGGTGGCTGGTCCGGGGGAAGCCATTGCCGGATCGAGAGGGAGGCGGACGAAAGGTGAGATCTTGGAGCGGTGGGTGTGAGGAGGAGAAGAAGCCAAGCGGCGAAGAAGAAAGAAAGGAAATGAGAAAAGGAGGCAAGTATTAATTTGGCTTTAGTTTTTCTTCCAACTTTCGTCTTTGGTCCTAATTACAGTTATTAGCTAACTATCCAAACATTTTCTATGGTTTATTTTACGAAGATTTGATAATTCGAAAGAAGCAACTTTAATTATTTGATAATTATAAAATTATAAACTTGCATGAGACACATGTTATTTCTACATTTATCAAATAATCAAACAAATTTAAATCATTAATTTTTCTTTTATTTTAAGTGTAGTTTGACATGCTAATTATATTAATCGATTCTGCTGTGGATTAGTGCGAGATTGATAAACATGTGCTTATAATTTATGCTACGTAAATGTCGTAATATTATTTTATTATTATAAATAATATTGTTTATGAAGGAGTATGTCGAACAAAATAATTTACTGAATAACCTGACATCTGTATTGCAAAGTAATAAATATTTCGTGTACAGATCATTTATTTTCGATACATATTGTGGAGTTTGAAAGTTAGTAGCATAATGCCCTATTTTATCCTGTATTTTTATAATTTTGTTTTAAAAAATACCGTATACTTCTAGAAGAATTCAAAAGCTTCATTTGACAAGGCAAACTCTATCTTCTATAGCTGCTTATATGGAATGGAAGCATTTGAGATAAGCTACATAAGCCTCAATAATAAAATAAAAAATATAATAATATTACCTCTATTCACAAATATTTATCAGATTTAACTTGAAGAATTTAAGATTTGACTAAAAAAATTAAGTGTAGAAATTATATAGTTATATTTCAACACCTAGTCATATTGTCTTCACTAGCTACTGCGTTGAAAGTGCAAAAAAAAAATATATACCCCGCAAAAAAAACCGTGGCCGTTCACTCCACTGGCAAAGCATCCTCCACCGTCGGATCTAGGTCACCCCGTTTCCACCTACCCTATATAGGCTATCCATCGCGATCCCTAACTTCCCTTCGCCGCCGCCGCCGCCGCCTCAGAGAGAGAGAGAGCTCCGGGAGAGGTCGTCGAGATGGTGCAGCGGCTGACCTACCGGAAGCGGCACAGCTACGCCACCAAGTCGAACCAGACCCGCGTCGTCAAGACCCCAGGTGAGAACCGTCCGCCCTCGCGATTGCTCCTTCCTCCGGCTAGTCTCGCGAATTGCTCGTAGTCCGTTTGCTGCTTGCGGTTGCGTGAGATGTCGAGCTATTTTTCCGCTCCAGTGTCATAGCTTCAGTATGTTTAATCTGATACTGATGCGTTGTTCCGTTCTATTCGAGCAATATTCTGGGTTTTGCCCCTAAGGATCTTGAGAGCAAATGATCAATTTTTCCAAGGATGATGCTCATGGCGATTCATGATTTGTGTTGATGGTTAGGTGGGAAGCTTGTGTATCAGTACACCAAGAAGCGGGCGAGCGGGCCGAAATGCCCCGTCACCGGGAAGAAGATCCAAGGAGTATGTGCTGCCCATCTACTATTTTTACCTGTACATAGGACAAGAACTAGATTATTTTCATTTTGGGTCCTTGTCAACTTCAGCATTAGTATCCTTTATTAGTAGCAGTAGCAGTAGTTTTTTCTGTTCATGTTGGAAGTGGGTTGCAGTCCTGCAGAAGGGGAGTGATCCTGATTATTGCTGAATCATGCCCATTATACTATTTTTGCTCAATTAGTCTGTTTTGAATATAGTTGCATGTGTGCTTTTGTAGTTAAGTTCAATTTACTTTTTTTCACCTGCAAATTTTTTGGGTATATGTTTTGGACTGATTTTTGGTTGCCAAAGGTATATTGCACTAAATTTTGCTGAATCATAATGACATTGCTTGATTTGTCTTATGTTTGGTTCATTCAGTCTGCTGTTTTTGCATGTAATTGGGTAATTCCATATTTATATTTGTTACTTGACCTCTTTGCTCTCTTTTTATTATTCGGGTTGAGTTTTACTGAAATGAGATGCTTGCTTATATCTACTGTATTTGGTTATTTTGGATGCCAATGTATATTAAACTTGGCCTACTTGAGTGTATAATTGGTAATTTGGTATATATTTAATACATGCCAGATGCATGGATATTTTATAATTGCTCTTCAAATCGAAGCATATGCAACTTTAGTGGTTATGTGGCACAATGCAACTATTTTTTATTCTCGTCATTGTCTCCAGTGCTGTTCTTATTCCAATATCTCGAGTTGGCAACACCATGTACTTCATTTTTGTGTCTGGAAAGTTATTTGGGCCAATGATTACATACAAACATGACAAGCATATATCTGAATTTTCCATGTGGATTAGGCCTAATCTTCTCTATGAGGCCCTTTCAAGTTATCATATATATATATATATATATACACACTATATAGCGCTAGGCGCACTGTTTATTATTCAGCGCGAGAGGGCCGTAAAAATTTTACTTCCCATCATAAAAGTGCGCGTAAATTTTTTACGTCGATAGTAATCATTACGAGTCGATAGTAATCATTGCTCGTAATGATTACTATCGGCATAAAAATTTTACGATCGCTTTTTGTGATGGGTCGTAAAAGTTTTACGGTCCTCTCGCGCTGAATAATAAACAGTGCGCTTCGCGCTGTATAGCGCTACTGTATATATATATATATTAATTACCCATTGTTTTTAGTTTTATGTAGAATGCTTGTTGATTTGCTCCTTTATTATGTGATGTGCATTTACCTTCTCAAGTGTCCCCTAGATATTGTGGTACCAATAGTAACCGGTTTCGTAGTCGAGGGATGAAAATTGAACCAATGGCATAGTTGAGAGACCAAAAGTGGACTTTTTCCTATGAACTAATATTTGACAACATTGTTGGATGGATGATGATTATTTTTTTGTATCACAGTAGTATATATGTCAGTTATTTCCTACCACTTAGTGGAAATATGTAGAAATAAATTTCCTTTTGGACTGCAAATTATTTTGTTTGCCAGGAATATTAAGCTAAGTTGGAAACATTGCTACATCCTTTTAGTAAAGTTGCTTGTGCTGAACTGCAGATTCCACACCTCAGACCTACTGAGTACAAGAGGTCCAGATTGTCAAGGAACCGGAGGACTGTGAACCGTCCTTATGGTGGTGTTCTGTCTGGTACTGCAGTCAGAGAGAGGTAACGATCCAAGCACATTGCATTCTCCTCCTTCCTGCAATTTGTTGCTGAGCTAAGAGTAATTGTGCCTCGCAGGATCATTCGGGCGTTTTTGGTTGAGGAGCAGAAGATTGTGAAGAAGGTGTTGAAGATCCAAAAGACCAAGGACAAGTCCTCCAAGAGCTAAATGATTGCAAGATAATGGACATTGCCACGGCGTTTAAGCCTCGCCTCCTCTTCGAATTTGTTTCAAGCAAGCAAGAAAATTTTTTCTTCTGGATTTGGGGAAATCCTATTATGTGAGATCGACGTTGACTGTTTAAATTTTGAGCGCTAGTTCTCTAGAGTACTGCAAACCTTGTGTGGATCCTTTATGCAAGTTTTGAAACACCCAAGTTTGACTCCATGTTGATTCACTTGGTTATGGGAATGGCAGAAACTTGGTGTTGCTGCTTGTCCTGGCTCCCAATAATTAACATAAATCACGCAACTGGTTTATGTTGATTGTTTCATCATATGTAGTGATCAGATAAGTAGTTAACCATGGAAATCAGGAGCAGTGATTTTCTGAAACTGGAACAAGTTCACTGGAACAAGTTCCTAATCAATCACTGAATTTATAGGCTATTAATTCCTGATGATCGATGAAAATGTGGAGCGGCCCTGATTCTCTTCTGAATCCAACGGATCAAATTCTGTCCTTACATGGTTTGCATTGTGGCCTGTGGAACAATGAACTTAGACGCCTTCCTCTGCTCTCCTTTTCCGCTTCTCGATATGGTCAGATCAGTGTTCGTTCTCAAGCTCGATCTCTATATTCTTGGCGTTGACATCTGTCAGATACATTCTCCTCTTTACTGCAGTTTTGGCATACATCGAACCTGGACGTGTTTTCAGGCATCTGTAAACCACCTCAGGAGAAATTTTCTCTTGCAAAAGGAACAAATGAAAACAAGTGGCTTCAGATTCTTCGGTTAGAGCATAGAGGATATATGAACTGCACTACCGGTGTTTTACCTGAGTTATATGAACTGCTTTTTGTCGACCACCCCATTTTCTTCGCAATATGTGCAGCTGAGTCCTCCTGAGTATATGGCAATACAATTTTCAGTTTACTTTCACTAAAGAAAAGTCAATCACTAGCGCCAATAAAATTCTAAGATTTGAATCTGATTAGTATGGATATTGAAGTACAAATATGCTTCTCGTCACCAGATCAATGTCCTTTTTCCCATACATCTTTTAGCTAATACCCCCACATGATTACTTATATAGTTTGTTTTGTACTTGTACATTAGAATTACGAAATCAATTCAAATTACTTTGTTACACACCATTTATTTCACTTTGCATTGCAAATATGAGTTGTTTATTTATGAGGGATGTAACATTTATTTAACAATAATAAATCATAAGAAAAGATAGAAAAACAGCGAGAAGTTTTAAAATAATTTATATTTAGAAAAAAAACTAAAACAACATATATAAAAAATCAAAAGAAATACCACATAACAACAACGTAACTTTAAATTTGTTAAAAGCATTTGAACATATATCTCCCTAGCTAACATTTTCGACACATCTTTTCTCTCTAAAAATGTTTTCGCAGACATAAAACCACGTACACATGCACTACACCACTGATCAGGATGCGGCAGGAATGTGCATGGCTGCAACATGAGCAAGGCCATATACTCTTTCCACGAATTCCATGGACCTCTCTACAACCATGCATATCATCGGATGCTCCACGTGCCCACATGAGAATCCCTCCCTAATCCGGCTGCAATCACGGCCAGGTACATTCAGCTCTAGAGCAACCTAGCTCTTGTGCATGACCTGCAAGATGAGTACGAGAAACTACTCCTGGTCTCGATCTGTAGCTAGCTTATAAATAGCAGCCATCACCTCTTTGTTCATCAGCAAAGACAGCAATAACTAGTAGTAGTGTAAGGTGTTCAGTGTTTGAAGTTCTTGGTTGGTTGTTACCTGGAGTTCCTTCCAAACACTTCAGTTGCTAGGCCCTACTACAATTGTACAATGTGGGTCTACCATGAGCTGCTGAAGTGCTTGGGGGAACTCTAGATGGCACCTAGCATTATCTTAGATAAATAGGCAATATAAATCGTAGTTAGGAGAATCACACTTGGTTTTATCAGGAGTTCCCTTCAAGCACTTCACGTGGATTTTTACCATTGATACGGAGCTTTAGAACCATGTGAAGTGTTTGGGGGAACTCTTGATACCAAAGTGTTATCATGCTAGTAATGGTATCTACAAGTATTACATGTCATTACAGATATCGGTTGGTGGCACCAGGAGTTCCTTGCAAGCACTTCACATAAAACTCCAGTTACTCTCATACATTATTGAGAATTTGATTGGAAGCTACTGTGAAGTGTTTGGGGGAACTCTTGGTGTCAACAAGCATTTTGAAAGTATCAACTATATTTGCAGTGGTCGAATGCAAGGGTCATCATATATCATGTTCGGTGCCCTAGGCGTTCCTTTCAAGCACTTCACATAGAGCTTTGATCTCTCTTATACTAGACGAGAGTTCAATCAACAGCGTCTGTGAAGTGCTTGGGGGAACTCCTAGTGTCACCAAACATATCGACAATGGCTGTGGCTTCGTATCCTACAATTATATGCTGCCACATTCCGTTGTCTAAATTTGTTCTTCCCTTCCAAAAAATCAACTTCATAATGCATCACAAGTGCATGCATTGCATGAAATATACTGCATTAAACTTGCAGAAGTTCTCCTTTTGGATCAAAGTAGAAAGAACTTATTAAATAATTGTGGCATAAAAGGAGCAAATTGCAAACCTAGCTACTTCTGTTAGAATATAGTCTTATAACATATATAAAAATGCAGAGTATCATAGAATGAACACTTAGAATTAAGTTGCCAATAAAGCATGTGAGGTTCAGGGATTTATTTGTAGGCCACATTTGTTCAGAGACACACTCGCGAGTACGTGCACGAAAGTGTTTTGAGCCGTTTACTCACGAGTTCATGTATAAACAAATCTTAATTGTTCCATGCATGCAAAAAGTAATGCTCTTATTATAAGCTTTTCTCTGCGAAGACACAGAAATAGTGCATGTTTTAGGCTAAGTTTATTTCAGCTTATTAATTGAAAGTGCAAATAATCAGTTAAACTTATTGGGCTAGTTTAATATATAATATGTAACTCAGATTATATTAATCCAGGTGGAACCTAGTTTTTAACTTATTACTCTAGAAAAAACTAATTAAAATAACCATTATACTTTGGTGAAAATTACCCGTTGTCATCCCATACCTAAATTACAGCCCCGGCCCTCTCCATTCCGAACATTTCATTTTGAGGGCATCGTGATTTTTTACCGTCTAAACATAATACTCCATAATAACAATAATCTAGGTTATCAAATAGATCACATCTTATTTTCCTTCAGATTATTATAAGCCAGTTTATTATAATCACCACATATAAACTATATTACAATAATGTCAAGTTGAAACAGGGCCTTACTCACCGGTCTTCTCTCTGTGAATTAACGAGCAAGCAGATGAATACATGTCTCTTTTATACTTACTGACTAACTGAAGGAGGAACATGTTCTGCATTGTATATTACCAGGTATAGTAAAAACTTGGCACTGAAGCAAATCCGACAAAAAATGGATGTGTTTACATGCGATCGCTAGCTGGCCACGTTCTTCCGACACCAAGCACCATGAACACTTGATATATGAACAAGAGGGTGCAATGCAACTTGCTGTATGATTGGAAGCATGGTATTGTAGTTCTTCATGTCAGTATGTAACAAGCTTGGAAACAATTTATCCTAGTTACAAAAACGGACAAAGCACACAAGTGAGTGAGCAAGCAAAGCAAAGGAGGGGTACCTCTTGAGGGCGACGGTGAAGGGGAGGACGACGAGGGAGGCGGCGGTGCAGGAGACGACGACGACGACGAAGAGCGACGGGACGCCGACGGCGAGCAGGCCATCGAGGAACATCACGTGTACAGCCCGTAGATGAACTGCACCGCCAGCAGCCTGAGCCTGCTGAAGGTCAGCATGTCATCGCGCCACCCAGCTAGCTGCTGCATCCTCCTCCTAATCTAGCTTAATGTAAAGAGACTTAATCTGAAATAGCCAAGATCATTCGCTGTGCCCTAATACGATTGCCAGCTTATTGCAACAAAATGAAGGACTCTACTATGCTCCCTAACTCTGTAACGTGTATGCATATATGCTTGCTGTTTATATCGAAGAATTTTGGTACTCCTAGTAGATTAATGAACCCAACTGTTTAGATTAGGTACAACAGATGGAAAGTTTCAAAGTATTAAAAAAAACTATTATTTGCTCTTGTTTGATACTCCCTCCGTTCAACACGTGACTTCTACCATTTGGAATTTGTCCTCCGATATAAGGATTGGATCTTCAGAGTAACTAGTTCAATTTTCTTCTTATCTTATCTGTTAGAATATAAAGTGCATTGCTCATGTTTTCTCGTCAACTTAATTTTTTATGTTGAATTGATCGGTACATACAACTTAATATTTTATCAAAACCAATATTAGATAACTACATCGCAGTACTAAAGGGCATTTTAAACATGATCTTAGCTTCTCATGTAACCAACCCTTTTTATGCCTTACTATTGGAATTTGATCTCGCAAGTTTGGTGCTACTTGATGCATGGTGAACAATCACCAAACCCAGCCATTCCATTCTACCTAGCATCTAATGGCATGTTCAAAAGGATTCACGTAGTGTCAAACCTTGGTCAAGTTCTGGCACTACCAACGATTTGGCAGAATTTGATTATATAAACTGTATTGGATGAGACGAAAATTGGTACCAATCCAAACTTGGCAAAAATTTGGTAGTGTTATAGACGCCTTTGTGGGGCGCCACTATACAAGGCGTAAGAAGCAGGGCCAGGGCCAGGCCTAGGCCCGCGGCGGCTGAGGAGAAGGTCCGGGCTAGGCCAGGACGGTTGGAGTCTTTTGGAGTCCTTAGATGTTAAGTCTTTTGAGAGTTGGTTAATAGTCCTAATATCATCTAGAGTTGGTTAAGAGTCCTAGTCAAATAAGAACCCTTAAGGCCCCTTCACCTTGGATTATAAAAGGTGTAAGTTATGGATGTAATTAGATCATCAAGGAATAAATGTCTTCCTGGTTAGGGCAAGACTTACCTTGAACCCTAGCAATCCCAAGGCCGGCGCCTGCCTCCCTGTTCTCCCTCTTTCCCACACGCATCTGATCCCAGTTAGTAACAATTTGGTATCAGAGCCAATCGGAGCATCGGTAGCAATGTCCGGCTCCATTAAAGATCCCTCGACCATGATGGCAGATGAGAAATTGGATTTTTTGATGGCATCAATGGACCGGCTGTTGGGAAAGATGACAACCATGAATGGCCGCCTCGACGCCCACGATCGGCGTTTGGCGCGGGTCGAGAAAACACCAGAAGAAGTTGCTGCCGCTAACGAGGGGGAACCATCGATAATGATGGCAGAAGTGAGGTCCTTGCAACCCTGGATAGGGCCGACAATGGCAATGGTGGACACAACAGCACGCGCGGCACAGGAGGGCGACAAGCTGATAATATTGATTTCTACGGCTGCTCTGATCATCACGGCGGCGCTAGAGGAGGTGGTGGCGGCGGCCGTCCCGACCTCCGGGGCTACCAGGACGATGGCGGCAGAGGGCTCATTGGCCGGGGACGCCCGGATGATGGGGGATTCCGTCGACCGAAACTGAATTTCCCAACTTTTGACGGAGAATCAGACCCCTGACATGGATCAGTAAGTGTGAAACATACTTCTGCGGTATGCGAACTATGGCAGAAGAGAAGGTTTGGATCACTTCGCTACACCTGGAGGGCATGGCGACAGAGTGGTACTACAGCCTAGAGAGGAACAATGGAGTGCCTTCGTGGGCGAGATTCGTCGATTTCGTCCGCATGCGCTTCGGCCCTCCCTTGCGCCACAACGGGCTGGCCGAGTTAAAAGACCTCTACAGGACAGGAACAGTGGAAGAATATCAGCGGCAATTTTCTTTATTACTCTGCCATTGTGATGGGTTAACCTCTTTGCAGCAGGTGAATTTATTTACAGCAGGCCTTGGCGAACCACTTCGTACCGAAGTCGAGCTCCATGCCCCGACTCACCTACAGACAGCCATGAGTCTCGCTAGGGCATATGAGCGCAAAGAGGCACACGGGACCAAGGGGAAGGGTGCCGGCCACCCCTCGGTTCCACTAGCCAAGGGTGGCGCAGCAGGACAGGCCATGAAGGGACCAAACCAGAACAAGCCACGCTTCAAACGACTCATGGCCGAGGAACTCGTTGCTAAGCGGGCCAACGGAGAGTGCTATCATTGCCCAAAAAAGTATTCTCCTGATCATAAGTACGCTGCCAAGGGGGTGTTCTGCTGGAGATGGATGACGACAAGAACGATGATGATCTCGTGGGAGACTTGGGCATCTCGCTCCACGCTCTCACCGGCATCAACGTCAGCAATACTATGAAGCTCCATGTGACGATCGATGGAGTGACATTACTGGCCCTGGTCGACTCAGGCTCGACACATTCCTTCATCTAGGAGGCGACGGCTTCCCACCTCGGTCTTCAAGTCGATCCTCGCCCAGGGCTCTCCGTCAAAGTAGCTAACGAGGACCGCATTGACAGCAGCGGCGTCTACCCCAAGCTTCGTATCTCAATCGACGATGAGGCATTCGACATCACCTGTTACAGCCTTGGCATCACCGGATTCGACATCGTGCTCGGTGTCCAGTGGCTCCGCTCCTTGGGGCCAATACTATGGAACTTCAGCGCACTATCCATGGAATTCTGGCGACACGGCCGCACAGTTCGCTGGACTGGGGTGGACGCACCGGCTCCCCAATGCGCGGCACTCTCAGAGTCCCATGAACTACTGACAAACCTCCTCGACTCCTACACCGACATCTTCGAGGAACCACGAGGTCTGCCCCCATCCCGCCGACAGGACCACCGCATCCGGTTGTTGCCTGGTACACCTCCGGTAGCAGTTCATCCGTATCGCTACCCGCAGCTCTTAAAAGATGAAATCGAGCGACAGTGCGAAGACATGTTGCAGCAGGGCATCATCCGTGAATGCACATCAGCATATTCTCCACCGGTCCTACTAGTGAAGAAGGCAGATAAGACGTGGCGCTTTTGTGTTGACTACCGTGAGCTTAACAGTAAGACAGTAAAAGACAAATTCCCTATTCCGGTGGTTGATGAGTTACGAGGTGCTCGATTCTTCACCAAACTCGATCTCCGGAGTGGTTATTACCAGGTACGTATGCATCCGGATGACATTGAAAAGACCGCGTTCCGTACACATCAAGGCCACTTCGAATTCCTGGTAATGCCATTCGGACTCACAAACGCCCCTGCAACTTTCCAATCATTAATGAACGAGATACTTAAACCATATGTTCATAAATTTGTTCTCGTCTTCTTTGATGACATTTTGGTATTTAGTACTTCTTGGGCAGCACACTTGCAACATGTCAAGCAGGTGTTAGACGTCATCAGGACACATAAGCTGGCACTCAAATTGTCCAAATGTTCCTTCGATACGTCATCGGTTGCGTATTTAGGACACATCATATCAGCCAAGGGCGTCGCAATGGATCCAAAGAAGGTTGTGGCGGTTGAGGCGTGGCCACGGCCACGAACCCTCCGGGCATTGCGGGGATTCCTCGGCCTCATCGGCTATTACCGTAAATTCATTGCGGGATACGGCAAAGTAGCAAATCCTCTCACAGCACTACTCAAAAGAGAGGCTTTCCGCTGGTCCGAAGAAGCAGACGACGCATTCCTTCATCTAAAACAAGCCCTGATAACAATGCCATTGTTGCAGATGCCAGACTTCTCTAAACCGTTCATCGTCGACTGCAACGCATCCGGCTCAAGTTTTGGCGCCGTGCTTCACCAAGGAGATGGAGCCATCGCATACTTAAGCCATGCGGTGGCACCACATCATCAGAAGCTGCCAGCATATGAACGGGAGCTCATCGGCTTAGTGAAAGCGATGCGCAATTGGAGGCCATATTTATGGGACGAGAGTTTCTGGTTCGAACTGATCACTATAGTCTTAAGTTTCTGTTGGATCAGAGGCTGTCCACGATTCCTCAGCACACTTGGGTAAGTAAACTATTTGGTTATGACTTTACAGTTGAATACAGGCCGGGCAAGTTGAATGGCGCTGTAGACGCACTATCCCGACGTGACGAAGAGGCCGCAACAGTACATAGCATATCAGCTCCCTAATTTGAACTCTTCGATACATTGCGAGCAGAAGCAGACAGTGACCCCCAGGTGGCTGAGTTACATGCGGAAATAGTGACGGGTACGGCACGCAAAGGCTGGACATCAAACGATGGGTTATTGCTTTTTGAAGGTAAGGTGTTTGTACCCGATGCTTCTTCAGTATGGCCCCTCATTCTCGCAGATGCACATGATTGTGGCCATGAAGGAAGTGAAAAGACTTTACACCGCTGGCGAGCATCTTTCTACAGCCCCCACGCGCGCCAGCGTATCTGTGAGTTTGTACACGGTTGCAGCACCTGTCAACGGAATAAGACCGAACATTTACATCCGACGAGGTTGTTGCAGCCTTTGCCAGTGCCTTCGGAAGTTTGGAGTGATATTTCCATGGATTTTGTGGAGGGTTTCCCTAAAGTCGGCGGCAAGACGGTGGTCCTCACAGTGGTGGACAGGTTTTCAAAGTTCGCACACTTTATTCTGCTCAGCCATCCCTATACAGCAGCTTCAGTAGCGAAAGCTTTCTGTGAGAGCGTAGTGCGGCTACATGGGATCCCTTGTTCTATCGTCAGTGATAGAGATACGGTATTTACGAGTGCTTTTTGGTCTGAACTGTTTCGCCTAGCAGGAGTTAAATTGCTGTTAAGTTCGGCTTTCCACCCTCAGACAGATGGTCAGTCAGAGGTGGTCAACCGGGTAATAGTAATGTATCTCCGCTGCTTGGTTGGTGATAAATCATGGTTACAATGGCTTCCATGGGCTGAATTTTGCTACAATTCTTCGTATCAAACAGCGATAAAGTGTTCTCCTTTCAGGGTGGTGTATGGGCGTGATCCTTCGACTCTGCTGTCCTATCAACCAGGGATGTCCCGAGTTGCAGCCGTTGATAAACAGCTTATTGCCCGTGATGAATTATTGGCAGAGATCAAGCAGCGGCTGCTACAGGCTTAGATTAAAATGCAGCACAATCATGATAAGTACCGCAGAGATGTGCAATACGAAGTCGGGGAGTGGGTCTGGCTGAAGCTGCATTAGCGGTTAGCAGTCGAGGTCACGGCCGCAGCCCCCTCCAAACTCGGACCAAAATATTATGGTCCATATCAGGTACTCCAAAGGATCGGGGATGTTTCTTATAAATTGCAGCTCTCAGATAAAGCAAGAATCCATGATGTGTTCCACGTGGCTCTTCTGAAGAAGTTTGAAGGTGTGGCGCCTGATACAGTGGTTCCCTTGCCGAAGATATTCAATGGAAGGGTGCTGCCTTCACCAGCAGAGGTGGTCAAAGCTCGGTTGAATAGAGGAGTATGGGAGCTGTTGGTTCGATGAACAGGTCGTGCAGCATCAGAAGCGACTTGGGAGCAGTTAGAAGAGTTCAAGCAGCATTTTCCGACAGTACAGCTCGCGGGCGAGCTGTTTGTTGGGGAGGGGGGAAATGTTATAGACGCCTTTGTGGGGCGCCACTATACAAGGCGTAAGAAGCAGGCCCAGGGCCAGGCCCAGGCCCACGGCGGCTGAGGAGAAGGTCCGGGCTGGGCCAGGACGGTTGGAGTCCTTAGATGTTAAGTCTTTTGAGAGTTGATTAAAAGTCCTAATGTCATCTAGAGTTGGTTAAGAGTCCTAATCAAATAAGAACCCCACCTTAGATTATAAAAGGTATAGGTTATGGATGTAATTAAATCATCAAGGAATAAATGTCTTTCCGGTTAGGACAAGACTTACCTTGAACCCTAGCAATCCCAGGGCCGGCGCTGGCAACCCCAGCGGCGCCTGCCTCCCTGTTCTCCCTCTTTCCCACACGCATTAGATCACAGTCAGTAACAGGTAGGGATTCAAATCAAAAGTGGCCTTTGAAAAGAAGAGGGGCCCAGGGGGCAGAATGGTCTGGAGGCGCGGGAAACAAAAGGCAACTAACACCCGAGGCGATCACGGGCATTTTCCCTCCAAAAATCGCTTTTTTCCTCTTCCCTTTCAACCAACGCTCTTATCTCCTCCCAACGCCATTGATTCCAGCCACCACCACCACTCCTCCTCCTCCCTCTCTAGCTGCGCTGCTGCTGCTTCTCCCTCAGGCGAGGCGAAGGCGCGCGAGGAGGCTCGGATTCGTTCTTGGTTTTCTCTGGGGCGAACCATCGATGCGCATGGAGGGTGGAGGAGGAGGAGGCGGCGGCGGCCATCATGGCCACGGCCATGGCCTCGGGGGCGGCGGCGGCGGCGGCGGCGGTGGAGGAGGAGAGGCGCAGATCAAGGGCGCGCTCACGCACGGGGGGCGCTACGTGCAGTACAACGTCTACGGCAACCTCTTCGAGGTCTCCGCCAAGTACGTCCCGCCCATCCGCCCCGTCGGCCGCGGCGCCTGCGGCATCATCTGGTCAGTGACCAACACCTGCTCTTCCTTCCTTGTTCTTCCTCCTGCAAGCAATTCTGGGATCATTTGCTTGATCACTAACTGATCAGCTTCGTGTGTCGTGTGATGATCTGAGTGCTTTAAACTACGAGGGAAAAAATTCAGATAGCTCACCGTGTTGGACTTGTCATTTGGAAATTTCTCGATCACTTGCATGGAAAGAACATGGATTGTTTAGGTCATATTCAATGTTTCTAGGTGTATACAGCAAGAACAAACCCCAACAAAAAAAGTACTCTGTGTGTACCATCAGTGATCACCTTCCATCTTCCTTTCTCCAGTGCTGCTGTCAATGCGCAGACACGCGAGGAGGTCGCCATCAAGAAGATCGGCAACGCGTTCGACAACCAGATCGATGCCAAACGCATTCTGCGAGAAATCAAGCTGCTCCGGCACATGGATCACGAGAATGTGAGTTGCAGCCTCTGCTTCTTCCTGCGGCTCCATTCTTTGCTGGATGGAGATCTCTGTGTGGATTTTATTCTGTCGTTCTATTGACCACGGTTAACTATGTAGCTTGTTGCAAAGGTAAGACGTCCTGAGGAGATCTTCCAAGTTTTCTGGTGATTTTCTCTCAAGCAAGGCCATTCATTTATTTCATCCAAGCAAGAATTGCCAAAGATATTTAGCTTCAAACTCTTCATTTATGTTTCACATGATTTTGACTCAGTGCACAGCTTGCTTGTGATGCCATTTTATGCGATATTGATTTTCACTTATGATATCTATTTAGTTTTGAAGACACTATTGGATTAGAAAATGCCAAGAAATTTTTGGTGACTTGTCACAGAATGTATCCTCTTTTCGCAGGTTATGTCAATAAAGGACATCATACGACCACCAAGGAGGGAGAACTTCAATGATGTATACATTGTTTATGAGTTGATGGACACTGATCTTCACCACCTTCTACGATCAACCCAGCCACTAACAGATGATCATTGTCAGGTGCGGGGTATTGTCTGTATGTTGTCTGTACATGTTACTGTGTTCTTGCCTGTTTCCACACAATATTCATCATTCAATTCAAGAACTACATAATTGCAGTTCTCCTGTCCCTCCTAACACTTTCCTTTTTGCAGTATTTTCTCTACCAGGTCCTTCGAGGACTGAAGTATGTGCACTCGGCAAATGTTTTGCACCGAGACCTCAGGCCAAGCAATCTGCTGCTAAATGCCAAATGTGATCTTAAGATTGGGGATTTTGGGCTAGCAAGGACGACGACTGAGACAGACTTCATGATGGAGTACGTTGTTACTCGATGGTACAGGGCACCTGAACTCCTACTGAACTGCTCAGAGTATACTGCAGCTATTGATATCTGGTCAGTAGGATGCATCCTTGGTGAGATTGTTACAAGAGAGCCTTTGTTTCCTGGAAAGGATTATGTCCATCAGCTGAGGCTAATAACTGAGGTATGGTCACTGCTTCATAATTCAAGATTGTCGTCTTTTCTATCATCAATCATCTGTATCTACTTCTGGTGTTTACTACGCACCATCAATCACAACGTCGTCTTTTCATTTGTACCATCAATCATCTGTATTTACGACGCCAAATGTATTGGATGGGCACCTGACAAGAACGGCACATCATTAGTGGGCATAAGTAACTTCTGGTGTAATAATATTGCTTGTTCAAGGTTCTTTTGTTAGTAACTTATGATGTTGCATCCAATTATCCAATCAAAATTCATGGGTTGAAGCTTTGGATTATATTTTTCTTTGGCGGTAGCATGTGTCTTCATGCGACCAACATTTGGTACAAACATGTGATAATTCTTGTTTCTGTAACTGACTTGTACTCTTTTTCTACTGGGTGGTAATATCTCACAGATCTTATCTGTTTTGTTTATAACTCTACTTTTCTCTCTTGATCCAAAAAGTTAATAGGCTCACCTGATGACTCGAGCCTTGGGTTTCTTCGAAGCGATAACGCCCGCAGATATGTGAGGTCGCTTCCTCAATACCCCAAGCAACAATTCCGTTCACGGTTTCCCACAATGTCTAGTGGTGCCATGGATTTGCTTGAGAGAATGCTTGTGATCGATCCGAGCAAAAGGATTACTGGTAATTTTGCAGCCTTGCATAATCTTGCTAGATTGCAAGATGACAATTTTTTGCAACCTGATACATAAGCTGAAGTGCCTGTTCAGATTCAAGAAATGTTTAAATGACCCCTTGTTATGTTCAAAGCATTCATGTGCACACTACTCTCAGATCCTGAAAATATCATGATATACTAACCTTAGGCTTCTGTCCATTTCTGTGGCATTGCAGTTGATGAGGCTTTGTGCCATCCATACTTGGCATCCCTTCATGAGATAAACGACGAACCCATCTGCCCAGCGCCTTTCAGCTTCGATTTTGAGCAGCCATCGTTGACCGAAGAAGATATCAAGGAAATCATATGGAGGGAGGCCCTCAAGTTCAACCCTGAACCAATTCACTAAGTAGTTCCCAATGAAGAACAGAAGCAGATCAGACTGGCAGACCTATCCAATCCTTGGGGAAGACATGAGCCAACAGCGTGATGTTCAGCATCTCATCTTGTGGCTTGTCGATGACACCCTGACATCACAAATTCGGACATTTATGAAACAAGAAAGCTTGATCAATAATTTGTAGTACAAAAAATCAGGAGCTTACCTGTAGCTTCTTGTTAGATTGTATCTATCTATCTATCCCCTTTGCTTGTATGCTTAACAAACCTGGGATCTTGTCACTAGATATGCCGTCACAACGGTTCAATCTCCCATACTCTTCAGTTCATCAGCGGCTAAGATGTTCTGAAAGTAAATGAACATAAAATTGCTTTGATATAATGTGCAGTTACCTCCTCATTCTTGCCATTCCCTATTTCGGCATCATCTAAAATCTAAGAGATCCAAAGAGTGAACAGCTTTATTCTGGATAACCTTACGGAACACTTGCATTCTTCTGATCATTCACACTCCCAGTGTTCCTGTGTTCAAGCTCATTTTCCGTACAAATGAGCCAATTTTTAGCATCGTCAATGATTCACTAACATAGAAACGACTCTGCAATCGTAGAATTTAGGAAGTCATTACATCAAGCTTGCAACGCCTAATGGGGAACCAGTAAACATTACTACATCTGAAATAAACAAGACATGATAATGACAGGGCTTTACAATGCCCATTCTTTTCCTGGCAGAGCTAACAAGAATGACTGCACACTTGATGTCTTATGTCCCCAATACTCTATCATGATATCACAGCATGCATGCCCAAGTTGCAGGAGCAGCTTCCAATGCCCCCCAGAACTTCACCATGAGGGTTCTTATCATGATCCAGTTTGACACTACAATAGTTAAACAATGAGCAGCAGAAATGAAAAAAAAACAGTGCAATGAAATTTAATATTTATATAAAATCATTGAGTTCCATACCATATACTACACTTAAGGAGGACAGAATCATCTCTACACTTCACACACCATTTCTTGGGGGAACAAAACCAATCAAACAGCAAAACATCACAACTCTTTCTCCATCACTGAAATAATTATGGATATTTATCCTTGGTGAAACTCCTAATCATCAGCATATATCACTTCATGCAGCGGTCTGACCCTGAAACCCTCAACGAATTACACTCAATACTATAACAGAAACAACATGGTTTTTTAATAACTAATGAGATGTTGATTTTTTTTAATGACTAATGAGATGTTGGCGCCCAGGAGTTCCTGCACCCCCATCTGGGGAGAACATGATGCATTGTTCCAAAAATACCAAAGAACATAGATGTTGTACCCAGTAATGTAAACCAGCAAATTTTCTTTATCGAATTGTCCATGGTGAGCAATGCCAAAAAAAGAGTGATAATCAATCATGAGATAATCACATACACTGTCCCTTATCTATGGATTTGATATTGGAATTATGTGTTTAATCTTTATAAATCCGTGTACTACATGGACAATTTTTTAACAGTTATCCTGCACTCCACGAAGATGGGGGCATGGAAACCCTTGGGCATCAACAAATATCACTTTTAGTTTATCAAAAGGCAAGATGACACGATTTTATGCAAAATATTAAAATTTTGAATGAATTAAAAGCATGGAAGATGTAATAATTTGCGACAGTATCATACAAAGATATGTAGTTAGTGTCCAACTAACTTGATCATGTCAGTGCTAAAAAGAAGAATATCTACAAGACTACAATGTGCATATCAGCTCAAACTGAACTACATACTACAATTACCCAAGAAACTGGTAATACTATGATGATTTTCAAAACTGTGCAAGCCTTATGTTTGGACTGATCCAAGCAGTATTTATAAACCTTCAATTTTATAAATCATTCAAGGCTAACTTAAGAGGTAGTGTACAGAGAACTAACAAGATGCCACCTATCTTTCAACAGAATGTGTAATAGAGAGCTTGCAAGATCTGGCATTGGAAAACTGATAGCAGATACTTAACATGTTGAATTTTTGTATTGCTAATTATCAAAGACAAATTCATGACATACATATCACAACTACAATTTTGTTTAGTAGCAGTTTCAGACCAAATTATAAGCTGCCTTGTCAACATCAAACAATAACAGATAAGAGATGCTTAAGAATTGAAGGACAACATTGCGTTATAAAATCCACAATACCTAACTATATTTGGAGAAAACCTGAACAGAGTTATATCCATCAAATTCTGTCAGCCTGTCTGCACAAGAGAAATATGTCATTGCATGAAATAACACAAACTGTATGATAAATTGATAATACTAGATGATGAATAATCATAATATCTGTGACTCTGTGTACCACCAAGTGACAGGAATTGCATCAGCAGATAATACAAGTTGATGATGAAACAATATATACTGCAGTTGTCATAAGTGTTTTAAGTACTGCAGATCACCTGAGGTACTGTTGTTATCATTGCAAGTAACACATTTCCAAACAGCTAATACAACATAGCCATGAAAACATTGTCATTTTGTTTTGAAGTAATTGGCACTACACAGAACTGTGGCTTCAACTGTTGAAAACAGTAAGATGTGGTTTATCAGTTATGTGCACATTTCTGTTAATTAAGGTATGCACTTCATCTACCTCACAATGGTTTTCCATTATTTTAGGCTAGCAGGAATATTACTACTACTACATTCCATGTTGGATAATAATTCCTCTTACATCATACAAGGTCATTGCAGTCAGTTCTCATTGTTTATACTTAAATGGAGAAGATACACCAAAATAAATTTGACAACTGACACTACAATTCCTGTTTGCAAAACCACAAATTACGCTGCCCATAACACCGCTCTCGATCTTCAATAGATGCTCGTTAGCATTCCTAGTGCATAAATACATGACTTCCATATGGGGATCAACCTGTCCACTGGAAAAGAAACATCTAGCAAAAACAAGTTTCCAGTGGCCTAACTTTAATAAATTTGTTGTACTTACAAAATCAAATGGGGCAAAATGCAAAACAGATGCAAAATGGTGGTCTATATCATCGAAACAAACAATTGAGAATGATTCCAGGACTTCAATGACTTCTTTACAATGATGGTGAGACCTTAAACCATCACTACTGAGATCAAAGTCTTTATGTCCAGCTACACTCAGCCTTTCTTTGCACACTCTGCACTTTGAAATTTAGCTCTTGCCCAGATGCACTAAGGCATGTTTTCTCGTCCACCCTGCACCCTGGAAGCACTTACGAAGGCACCACAGAACATATATATGAGATCTTTAAGATTCATATGTGCTGATTAAATTTGTTGGTGCAAGATAATGGTGCTCTATATCTATTGATCAGTCAGAATATTCTTCTCCACTATACTGATCCATATCTTCTACACGAGAATGCTTAGGATGGTCATAAAGATCATCATCAACAGAAGATCTTTGTCGCCTCAAATTCTCCTGCAAGGAAGAAAACATTTAGTAAAAGGATAAATTCTAGCATACCTAGCAGAAAGGTGAAGATACTAAGAGCAACAATGTGAATTTATAGCAAGAAATCAAGTGCGTTAGACATATGGTTTGGTAAGAATATGAACCAATTGCAGAAAATACTTATAAAGTGTATTTTGAGTTCGCACAAGGATGAAAGGGGAGTATGATACCTAAAGAGAAGATAGAATAACAACAACATCCTACTTAAATACATCAGAAACAGGAAAGAGAATAATTAATACGACGTTACTTATAAATGGAGAGTGATAAATGAGGGTAAGCAGGGAAAATTTCACATGAGTGCCTTAAATTTTCAACAAGTTTGGGAAAATCAAGTGTTATAAGAAAGGTAGTATAAAACAAAGAGCTTTAGAACAAACAAGTCAGATAGCAGCAGTATGTTGTCTAGTATAGTACTAGTATCCTACTATAATAGTTTGCTGCACACTGAGATGCCATGTCAGCAATTATAACAGGAGAATGAGTCGTACATGCATGCTAGAAGATTCTCCACGTTCCATCAAACCACCATGAGCTGTCCTGCTCACAGTAATTCTAGAAGGCACTGGAAAATGTTCAATTTCATCCCCAGATCTGCCCTCCTTTGCTTTCTTCTTCTGCAATACTAGCTTAGTAGGAAGAGGCTGCAAAAGGAACATGAACAATGCCATATGCTCACACAAATGTGGAATCGATCAATATCACATCAAAATTAATACAAAATGCCATAAAGCAAGTTACCAAATATTTTGCGCCATCATCATCAAATGTGACAAGGTATGTTGTGGGATCATCTTTGTCATCCCCCCTAACCTGAACCATGAAACAAGAAAAGGTACGTTACATGGAAGAGCATTTTTACACCAGCTAATAGAAGCAAAATGTTAGAGAAATCACGAAAACAGTAGAAAATGGACACATACATCCCAGTGATACTCCCTAACCCAGGAGTACTGAATATCTTCATTTTCATCATCCATATCCTTGCTAAGCTGAAGGAAACCGTGATAGTCACCATGAGATTGATGCAACATTGGTCAAACTAAAATTAAAAATACTACAACGGCCATAGGAAGAATTTGTTGATCAATGACATTATAAATATAAATGATTAAATGTACTAGAAAAGGATGGATACCTCATGATGTGATGGAACCATGTATGCTAAAAATTTCTCTTGTTTTGAAGGGTCCGAACCATTGACAAGAAAACTTTTCATCACGGCCTGTCATGAAAGTATCAAAATGTCTCAAATATACTCAAGGGTATTTCTAGATGGAGTATAAGGCCTGTTGTTAATAAATATATGGATCTAAAAGCATTTGATATTCACATGTCATCAATATGAAATATCAGTTGGCCCAGTGAAAAAATATGAAATGTCAGCTATTACTTTCTAAAACCACTAAACAAGATGCACTCATGTCTGCATGAATATGTTAGCATTTGTTGCAATCAAACTAGAGATATGAGGACAGAAGAAAAGGTTTGAGGGAAAAAAGAACTCACCCGGGATTCACATTCATCACGCTCAGATCTCTCTAGCTTGTTGTACTGCTCTGAATCAGCAGTAGGATCTCCATCAAAATTGACCATAACAAACTGATCCTCATACCTATAAATCGACAAAAAATGTGAACCAAGATCAATTAGATTCACTAGGAAGCCTTTATCGATCCAAGGCAAAGTTTTGTAGTTTTGTGCATGGATACTTTAGAAACTAAAGCCAAAAGAAATAACATGAATCACTATCATACAAGTTTTTGCAGCAACAATAGATTTTGTAGTGGACTATCCTGAGATTACAGTAAGTGGAAAATCAAACAGCTTTTTCTCTATGTATATAGGTAGTGAACAGGCAGGAAAAAAGCATTGAGCCAAACCTATCAAAATCAGGAAGCAAAGGCAGAACCCATTCTGCTTCCATCCCACGTTTAGTCTGATGAACAGGGTGAGATTTAGCTGCTCTGAAGGATTCTTCAATGGCTTTAATCTGTTTCTCTCTGATATACAAATGCACAGAATAGTGTCACTGGCTACACCAGGTCTGGAAAACAGGGAACTTGCATGATTCAAGGAGTGAGCTGGGTAAAAGGAAAACATACCTATCATTAATATTTTCCAAGAAAGTATTGCGGCCCTCCCTTGATTCCCGCCTTTCCTTCGCTTGCTTTTCAGTAATGGACTGAAATAGCAAACCAAGTTTATACAATATACAAATGAAATAATGGAGCAGAACTTCTGCACGTAAATCTACAGAAGAATTAGTTGACATTACCATTTTTGCTGCATCGGTGCTAAGGGGAGAAATATATTGTGTTTTGACCAGCCAAGAAACACCTTTATCGGTGGGCCTCTCCTTTTTCCTTATACCATCTGGTTTAACAGTGGTGAGAACCTCATCATCACGCAATAGCTCTTCATCTTCACTAGCCATGGATGGCTGAACAGGAGGAGGGCTAAAAATAGTTGGTGCATAAGTTAGGGATGCTAGAAAGAATCCTCTGATAAGGAATTAAGGACAGCAACTAAGAATACATATGTGTGGCTCCATTCATACTTATATATGCTCATATCAAGTAGGTCAAGAGGTATCCCAAGATCCTCAGGGACAATCATTTTGGGTATGTAGTTCTTCTCCAATGAAGTGATCCTGTATTTGGTATATCTGCAAAAGGATAGCAGATAACAAAACAAAGAGTGAGCACAGATGTCCTAAGATAATTTTAAGAGCAATATGCACAGTGAAGAACAACACAGAGAAATAGCAAAATGTTCTGGAGAACATATGCAAAAAGCAGAGGTAATGCAAATTGAAAAAAAAACATAGCTCTGGATTCCTCTTATAACAAGTAGCAGAAGTATGTAATGTAACTTAATTTATCATTGCAACCACAAAGAACATGATTGCTTCATAAAACTCTTAATAGTACCACCATTGGAGGACTAATTCAACCCTGGGATTTACAAACGCTTTTGAAAATGGTGTGCTCACTTTATCTGTGTAAATTTCACAAAGATCTACTCATTACCACTCACACAAACTGGCATGGCAAAATAAACCAACAGGGAAGATTTCAATTTTTTTGTTTGGTCTCCTAGACCTAAGCTTCAAACTGCCCAGATGACCAAAATTTTGGGACAGTTCTCTCTAACAACAAATGAAGATCATTTAGTACCAAGACACAAAAAAAGGACTTATGCCCCATGATCAATAACAATAAGTGACCAACCTCCATTGTCTTAAGGCAGAGATATAAAAAGATGAAAAGGTTGGATGGAAAGCATTGAAACAGCTTGTAATGTAACAGATGTGTTGTAAATCACCAGTATAACTTGCAACAAAACAGAGCAATCTGAGACAAAGGAGGGTAGACCATTTACCTGTCCTTATCCTTGTTCAGTGGCAACCATTTTAGCTGAGAGCTTGGATCCGGCAGCTCATTCCTAAACCTGCACCAACAAAAAAAACAGAGAGATTCACCCAGGAGTTTCGTTCTGAAATAGTGGCATAATCATAATATTCCATTCCATGCACAGCAGTCGCTCTGGAAAGTCTCATCCAAATTCACACAGATGTAGAACTAGAAACACATTTTAGATACACTTTCAACAGGAAACTGCTAATCAATACAGTGATTGAGTGATACTTTCAAAAAGATTTTGCCTGCAGCAGGGCTCCTCTTTCAATTCTATAAAATGAAACAAGTACAGGCAAGCATAACATCAACCTTTTAAGAACTATTAACTATAAGCTCAGTGACTATCTCAAATTAAGAAAACAGGAGTCTTCTTTCAATTCTATAAAATGAAACAAGTACAGGCAAGTATAACATCAACCTTTTAAGAACTATTAACTATAAGCTTAGTGACTATCTCAAATTAAGCATACAGAGATGAAAAGAAAGAAAAACAAATAAAATGACTGGCCTTTGCATCTTAATGCCAATACACTTCATAGGTTGCCTTAAAATATCTAATAAGCACCTATGGTTTGTTGGTAATCCAGGCATCCAGCATCAACAGAATTTGGCAACAGTTCAGGTTGCTCCTAAGGCATAAACAGCCAGAACATTACTAAACTTCAATTAAGAGATCCTATAAGCTTGCACAAAATACCCACTTGTAAGACTTCATCCAAAACGCAAACTTCTATGACGCTAAAAGACTTATTTTTTCTCCAAACATCACTTGCATAAGCCCAAAATACAAAGTTTCGTGCTACTCACTTGTGTTTGCAGAGGAAGGTCGTCGGCTTCTTGAGGCGATTCTCATATCTCTCGGCATTGGGAGCCGAGGCTGGACGAGAACCAGTTGCCGCTGGCCGGGACCCACCCAGTGGCTGGTGATGGTTGTGACTCTGCGGCGGCTGGGCGGCGCGCACCTGCTGCGTCTTCTGCAGAATTGTGGCCTGTGATTGGCGCATCATCTGTTGTTGCTTCCGGTCGTCCACCCGGTGCTTCTCGTATTCGCGCTTCTTCCGAGCACGCCGCTCCTCCTCCGTCTCCACCCTCGGCAGCGCCGCCTTGGGCTGTTGCTCCTTCGGGGGAGGCGGAGCTTGGGCTTCCCGAGGAGGAGGCTGCGTCGGAGGAGGTGGAGGTGGGGGTGGCGCCGAAGGGGGAGGAGACGGCGGCGGCGGGGG
>KE373225.1:36836-46852 GCA_000418225.1 Zizania latifolia
CCGCTTCTAGCGAGAGAAAGGAGGAATCTTTTCGAGGAGCGAGGCGTGTGCGGGGGAAGAAGAGAGGATGGAGAGGGAGAGGTGGGTGAGGGTGGTATATATATATAAGACAAAAGGAGAAGGGCCTGATTGCTTAATTGCGATTAGAGATGCTAATCTAAGAATAATCAATCACATGAGACGCCCTGTGTGCACGGTTGCATGATTTCTAGGCCTTGTCTACCCGTGACAATGAGTGATGGTGCATATGTATATATGTATGTACCCTCTCACCACGTCAAAAATGGATTATATCTCTGGCCTCTATATACATATCTATCAAAATTTATTATTGTAGACAAAAAGAAAGAAAAGGCATAGGTGATGAGGCAAACCTCCAAATCTTATCAGATGATAAGCTAAGTGATTTAATGCTAAGAAAAGCTATATAGCTCTAGCAAGATTGTCGACTCCATTCTGGTTGAGTCAAAATGATTGGTATGTGTCATTTCGATACTTAAAATGATACACATCAATTAGCGTACCGTTATGATTGTAATATCGTTTAAACCTATTATTTCAGTCAATACCAGTTGATTGGACTAGAATTTGTTATGCCAACCATATGGTACTGGTCAAAAAATATTGCATTGTACTTTAACTAAGCTAGGTATTGTATTGCATTTATATCATAAATTATATTTAAGATATAAAGTTATTCATGATCACATATGTCATATTTAAATCCTATTGGTATATTTTTTTAATATAAATATAGTATAAATGAATTTATTTTTTTATTTTAAAAATAAGAATATTCTATAAAATAAATTTATATTAATTTATTAAACTCATAAACAATACATCAATATCAATAGATACTTGAACATTCTATTCCTCGATAATTGAACATTCTATTCATAAACAAACCAGAATGAACTCCATAATGAAATTAACAATTCTAACATTTGATTTCTAGTGGCTAGCCATGCCATGCCAGGAGCATATTCATAGCAAGGTTTTCTTTTCTCTCCTACTTAAGAAACAGAGGGGTTCTTCCGGGCTGGTGGAGTCGGTGGGTGATAGGATCGGAGGAGACGGCGTTGGTGCGCGGAGCATTTTGCGAGATGCGATAGAGTCCACGGGCGCACGTACACAAACACATGTGTTGTCTCGAGCTCCACTGCTGCTGATGGCGTCGTCACATGATCCCCTGCCCCTGCTCACTTGGGTTTTAGGTTTAGCTGCCTGCTTCTGTTTCTGTGCTTCATCCATCGATCCTGGCATATGATTAGAGTGTAGATAATGGGTTCTTAGCAAAACCATTTTCACATAAAGTGTCTTGGTATCTTCAGAGGTGGATATATAACCGACTGCAACTCCAATCATATGAAAATATCATATTTTGTAGAGAATGGGTTCTCATGCTCTCGCTAGTCAGATACATAATCGTCTGTAACATAGAACATATAAAAAATATTGTATTTCCACGTGTGGCTGATATGCCGTTTTGTTTGCTGTCGAAGAATCTTCCCTTGAGCTCTCTCTCTATTTCTTTTGAGAGAGGAATAGTGAGGTGATTTGGGAGCTTGGGAGAGTGAAGTGATGAGCAGGGATGGATGGATGGTTGGGTAGGGTGACTAGATGGTGGGCAAGCCATGTGTGCGGTAGGGCCCACACCTCACAAAAGTATATGCAGGGATGGCCCACAATTGGGTGGAAGGGAGAGAAAGAGGAGGAGAGGAATGGGTTGGAGGATGCCTAAATTTTGGATGTTGAACAAGGGTTTTGCTTTTGCTGGAGATCGGCTTCAAATAGGTGAGAGGGCATGTGCACTTTGTGTGTGATGCATGTCCAACTTTCAATTGGTGGGTTGGGAATAATTAGGAGTGGTGATTCTGCCTCTCTCTCAAGAGACCCTTCCTCTCCTCAGACTTATAGTTCTTAGTCCGCTCTGGTCGTGTCGGCATCGGCTTAGATTCAGATTATGTCTCTCCATGCATTTTGTTGTAATTTATCTTTTTTTTAAGAAGACTTGTTTATTTTAGTTCTTAGTATTAAAATTACTTACATTATGCTATCTAACCATATCTGACGCCTTGAACATAAATTAGTGAGTGCATTTTTTTCGTAATTTAGGGAGAGTAATGGATTTATCACGTCTCTAGAACGTGTGTTAAAAGAAAGCACAGAATCATGTGTGTGCTTAGTGGTATGTACTATGGTTGCGTGTTGTCTTTAATATAATAATAGAAACAGAAAAGTGCCTATTTTCTTTTCCACCAAAAAGAGCGGTACTCTCCAAAAAGAAAAAGGCAGAAAAAAACAAGACGACGCCACCAGACATCAACTAATTTCAAACCAGCTCACAATCTCAACCGTACCATCATTAAAAAATTAAAGGTACGGTTGGTTTAAGAGCATAGTGATATTAAAGACATGTTTGGTAAAGCTCTCAGAGTAGCGGAAAGTGATTCTATACGGTAAGGTACTTTTTACAGCTTCTCAGCTTCTAGTTCATTTCAGAGAAACACTCCTAGAATTTCACTCAAGCAGCTAAAAGCTGAAAGCTGCTGTTTGACAGAGCTCCCCCTGATTCTAGGCGAGAAGCTGTTCTGAGAGCTCTGCTAAACAAGTTCTAAATAATTATATTCTAGTTTTTAAGAAAAAAATAATTTCATCACGTTTTAGAATATTTAACCCACCATCATTCTCATGTCTTAAGTAGTATGCCTGTGATGCATCAATTTTTTCGAATGAACTCGTTCAGCGTTCAGTATATAAGAGAATATTTTCTAATGAGAGTTACTCTCCTTTACTTCATCAATCAACCAAATGCTTAAAAAAAAAAAGGATTGAATCATTCTACCGCACCTTGCTCTATAACCAAATGCAACCTAAGATCCAAAATATTCAAGCTACTTGCAGATTTGTACGTATGTTGCAATTCTTAAAACTGAGCGAGTGCCCTGCTCGTCCTCATTGAACCGATCAAAGTGCTGCGATTAATGAATGATTCATTCATGTCCTGTGCGATCCAGATACGATCAAAATCCTCCTTCACATAAACATAAACAAATCACTCATGCTGCAATTTGCTGGTGACGCTGATGCCCAATCGCCCATCAACCACAGATCCCTTCCTGCCTGCCACAGCACACAAATAAATTTCATAGACAAGCAGACATATGGATGGATGGATGTCAGGATGTGTGATCTTTTTGTGCCCGTCTTTCGTCGCAGCTCCGTGATTTGTGGCCATTGGATCGAGCATCGGATGGACGTGAGCAACCTTGAATTGAGTGAGCAAAAGTCATGGATCGCAGTTCCTGCGATGTAGCTTGCAGCGTCCTCTGCAATTCCGTGTAGAAATTTCGTGGCACCGTCATCGCACGTCTTGTTGTCTACTCCTCCAACTCGAACAAGAAAACATGTAGCATCAAGTTCTCTCCATCACACAGCTCTCTCTTTCATAGTTGGTGTGACTTCTATACGTGTCATCTTTCACCCTACTTTTTTTTGTTTTATGTTATAACTCGTTCGATTTTTTAGCTAAACTTCTCTAAATATTAGAGAGTTTAAAGAAAAATATATTACTCGTTCCGTTTAAAAACATAAGATGTGTATGTATTTAAAGAATGCTATTTTTTAATTTTAAATTGATAATTAAGCTAAAAGCATGTATTTTGTGCTATGTATGTGATGTAGTTTAATTCATGTATGGAAATGCTCTCATTTGGTATTAATTCCGTAGCTATTGATGATATATCTCGGAAGAAATTAATGGTCAAAGCTCTATGCTAAAGACCACGTCAAAAGTTTATACGCTTTATATTTATGGTAACAACATCTACAATGATACACTATTAAGACATATCTATGATAAATTTAATAAAACTAATTTAATACTATAGTTATTAATATTAACAAGTTTTTCAAATTTTGTCGTGAGGCAGGATGAGTGGAGTGTCCTGTTTAAGCTTGTACCCCCTGCCTCTCAAAAGCAGAGCAGAAAGCACTTCACACACGGGGCAAGCATCACCCGCTGCTTAAAACTGGTTAATTACTGGGGTAATAATAATGATAATAATAATGGGCAGGTGGAAGGACAAAAAGAAGGGGTCGGTTCTTAATTCCACCCGTCGAGATTAGATAGATAATCAATAATGCCACTGCTGCCGGCTCTAGGGACAAAACTAGCATTGTCAGTCTTGTGGGCCCACCTCACCCGGCAAACTCTCGTGGCTGGCCCCACTCCCCCATGCTCCTCACTCTCGTGTTACACCTAGTCATGTATTGTACAACTCAAGTTTTGCAATTTATTATAAACATATAGTTTGTATGTTAAAATACGATGATTAAAACTTTTATTTTTATTTAAAATAAAAATAAGATCGCTTAATTAAATATTCTCAATATACCTATAAATTTAAATCTTGGACTTCTTAGAATTAGTTTTGACTCGCTCTAAAAAATCTTAAATTTAGAGCTATGTCAAACGGTGTGTTAATCGAACCAACCTAAGGTTTGTTCTGTTTGTAACATTATAGGAAAAGTACAAGAAATGCAGAATTTGGTATGTTTTGCCTTGATTTTCATATGCTTTATTTCTCCAATCCAGAACGGTGATAAATTAGGGTTTTTCGATAAAAAAACATTTATTCTAAAAAAGCCATTAATCTGAATAATTTAGGCAAACATGTACCCAACAATTCATAATTTATCCACAATCCTCTTTGGCCTTTCTATGGTTAGGCTCGCCACACTTGCACCTCAATGGTAACACATGGCCACACTTTCATAAGCAAGAGGCTATTTTTTCTAAGCCTCCAAACTCGATCTCTTATCTCTCCCTTCCCTTTTCCAACTTTAATTGGGTGCAGCTGATTTTCTAGGCTTAGTTTGTTAGCAACATTGGTAGATGTGTAGCCAATATTTCAAACATTTTAAATTTTTCAGCAGAATTTGTGGCGCATTTCGTAGCTAGAATCTGCAGAAGCAAAATGATCCGGTTTGCTCTTGCACCCAAAAGAAGAGCATTAACCTGTAGCAGCAGTAGCAGCAGCAGTCTTTCTTTTGTACTCAGCTTTCCCTGGCTGAGAGCCTGAGACGTAAAGCAAGCGTGCACGGTCCCAACAGCACAAGAAAAAGAACGAATCAAAGGAAGAGAATATTTAGGTGTAGCCCATTATACCATACTAATCTAAAGCCACTCTTGGTATTTCGTGATAGCCCGAAACAAAACTAAAAATAATACATTTATTATGGATTTGTTTGTTTTAGCTAAAGATTCTTAGTACCTAGTTGATTTGAGTATCTAGCTAGCTGGTCTGAGTAACTGACAAATGATAATCTAGAGAAGTTGATGTTTCTTAGCTTCTAGATTTTAGTTCATTTCTAGATTCTACGGTTATTAATTCTTACAATTTGAGTCCAAAATCTAAACTGTTTGTTTTAGTTTTAGATTCTACGAATAGTTGTAACTGTCAGAAACTGAAACAAACAGACCCTGAAACATGTTGGCGTGAGACTAACTAAGCATAACCAAAGGCATAGATTGTTATTATTTGCTGATATAATACTGAACCGAAGGAGCACTCCTACAAAAGGAGCATACTCAAAAATACTTTCGTATATCTATATTTTCAATAACTTCTACGTGTATAATTAGAAAAAAAATCAATGATCGAACCTATGTATGTATACTTGTTAATATATGAAATATGAAAAAAATAGGTTTGACAGTTGAAAACAGACTGCTAGTTTTGCGGCTGAGAAATACTCCAGCTATATCTTCAATAATTTATGGGCATATAATAAAAAAATTCAATAATCGAAGCTATTTATATATTTATATATTGAAGACCGTATCAAATTTCGTAAACGGCAGATTAAAAAACCCTTAGAAAGTATACGTCGTAGAGTAAGGCTGGGGAGGATTAGGTCTAATGGCGTTGATTGGCACGTTGCGATTTTTGTCGAGCTAGCTTTAGCCGGGCATCGCAATCATTCTGCCCTAGCTGCCGGTGCAATGCAACATGGCGGATTAAGACAGAATTAACACCTGTAGCTCTAGATTAATTTTTTAGCTAATTTAATCTAACTCTAAAAATTCTTATATCTAGAACTATAAATGGACTAAGAGTGTTTAGTTAAGTAATTTAGTTTTATTTTGAATTAAAAATGAAAATTTAAGCTAATTTATTTTATGATATAAATTTCAGATGGCTGTAAGCAACAAGAGCCAAACAGCCATTATTAGTGCTAATTTGGCTGGAATCGAATGTGCTGTTGGCAGTGTCGAGTCTGCGCGATAAACAAATCGTGGGGATGTATAAACACCAACCATCGCCCAAAGTGTGACATTTTGTATGTATCCACGACCAGGGGATCTGCATCCACCGCCTCCGAGACTATGCATGAACATCACACGCCTACGCACTACTCGCTTTTATTTATATTATAACTTGTTAGATTTTTTAAGTTAAAATATTCTAACTTTTAACTAAGATTAATAAATAATATGTTAACTCGTATAACATGAAATAAGTATACGACCTATTTTATGATAAATTTAATAAAACTAATTTAATGTTATAGCTATTGATATATTTTTCTATAAATCTGATTGAAGTTAACGACTGACAATATATGTAACGATGATAATTTTCGTGATAAACACCAGTATATATTATCTTATAGGCTGTTCGAATTTGACAATACGAGACATGCAAAATCTCATCACGAGATTTTGCACGAATCTTGAAGCTCACCCATACCCACATCTGTGGAAGGCCTGCAATTGATTTGGACGATGGGCCACATTTCTCTGGCCTTCTCTCCCTTTTTTCCTCTCCCCCATCTCAACATATATTCACCTTAAAAAACTTTGAGAATTTGCATGAGACCCAAATCATGCATCATACATATGTATATCTATCTATACTACTTAAAAAGATGATAGTAGTGGTGAGTCTGTCTCACTGCAGTTGCCATTTCTATTGGAGTGCCTCTACGCAGATCCTGAGCGCAAGGTGCATATTCCTGTACCTACCTCTTTATGATTTATATCTTCACACTTTCTTATTTATATCCTAAAGAGTAACCATGTGCAAAGTGTCTCCTTGCCTTTCTATTGTCTGAACTGTACTAACAGGATTTGTCCCATAAATTGTATAGTTACTCATCAGAGAACAGATTTTTCAATATTGTTTCTGTTGCGCCCGATCAGATGAAGTCAGAATTTGTAAAGTGCATGCATTTATGTCAAACTGATATTGGGAGAACTTTGGGTGTCAGCTACTCAGCTTACATTCATGAACGGAAGGTTTCGATAGCTGTAAAACTTGGTTTCTATCTTATTTTGAAATTGATGTCTTCCACTATAATAGGTGCAGTAATAGTATGTTATTTCCATAAACATTCAATTACAAAGGGTCTTTGCATCTACTGAAATTCTCCTGGATAGTGTAGGATGCATCTCTTTTTCTCCCCTTTTCATACATAGATGTGAGATCCAAATTAGGCAGACACATGGTCAGTTTGGAGATATATTATCTGTGGATTGAACTTTTTGTTGTTGATCAAAAGCATTTCATTCCTGTTGTTACTAAGTCACAACTCACATTTAACCTTTTCACCTTCAGGCCTATGATCTGTTGGGTTTGTATTTTGGTGTTGGTCGCACATTCTTCAACCCAGCCAGTGTAAGCATCATTAAATTTTGTGCGACAGTATTTTTAACTTGCATAGTTTTTTTTCGTGAAAAATGCTTAGACGTTCTCTTAAACATATTTCCTTGAAGATAAAAGTGTTTCACGTTTTGACTCCCTCAAGGAGGCAGTGAAGAACTATACAATCGAAGCCACCCCAGATGATAGGGCAAGTGTTCTACAGCAGGTTGGATCATATACCTACGCACTTCTTCCACCTGTCATCTGAACTTACCTTTTGGATTTTACAAAAGATCTTGATTGGTTTCACTGCTTATTTCTCGTGTGTGCTAAGGTGGAATGTTTGTGTTCTAAGGAAAAGATTTGATATATGCAAGAAAAGATGAGGGTACTGGTGATCATGTACCTCTGGATGATGTCTTCAACATCTGTTGTAAAATTCCTGTTACATGAGAATTTCCACAACCTGGTAGGACAGTTTTTTCCTTTTGCATCCTAATGTATAGTAGCTTGATCTTTCTTTTCATCTTTTGCTAATAGAAATTTCAGCTTCTTGTTAACTTAGGGCAGCCTATTTAGAAGGAACAAGAAAAGAAAATAATAGTATACTTCTGCCATGCTCATTGTTTTCATCATATACTTTTCTTTGTTCACAAGCTGCACGCTGCACGTGTTAATATACGCTTTTCTTTATTCAGGTTTTTTTTATTGCAAACGCACGGACACGCAACTAATACTACTTAAAAAAAGATACCGATGGCGGTCAGTCTGCCATCAATGGCACCACTCTTCCCAGCTCGGCCTCCTCGCCCCACTCTCCCCTGCTTGGCCTCCTCGCCCCGCCCCCAGTCGGCGCCGGCGCGCCGTCCCGCGCCTCACCTCCGCCCCCTAGCCTGGCGTCGGCGCGCTGCACGCCGCCTCCGCCCTTCGCCGGTTCGCCCCTTCGCGCGAGCGCGACCGTGCCAGATCTGCCCTCTATCCCCTCGTCGCGTGCGTCGGCACACCTTTGCCCTCCGTCCCCTCATCGCGTGTGTCGGTGCGGTGGCGGCGTGCCTCCACTCTCCGTCCCCTCGTCGCGCACGTCGGCGCAGCGGCAACGCTCCTCCGCGGCTCCGCCGGACCGCCCCGACGCCCCCGGTGGCCGGTCCCAGACCCGTGGCTCCAGCCTCCAGCCCCCTACGCGGCTGCCGGGTGCAGGCTACGCTGCACAGCTGTGCGCCTGCGCCCCTCACGAGTCCCACCCTCCGGCCAGCGGGCGGCGGCCAACCAGCCAGCTGCGCGCATCAGCGGCCACCGGCCTTCCTCCTGCTGCGGCTCCGCGGCCTCGCCATCAGAAGTGGCAGGGGCTTCCTCAGAAGTCAGCGCGGCCTTGGCGGCGACGGAGCGGGATTTGGGGAAGTCGAGGCGACGACGGCTGACCTCCTTGGGGTAGAGCTGCAGCGCTTCGATGATGCCCTCCTCCACGGAATCGGCGACCATCCCGCTGACGGCCGCGTGAATGCAGATTGCAATAACCTAATTCGGTGGTTTTAGTGATCGAACTTCAATAATGATTAGCAGCAGGAATCAATACCAAGGGAAGGAGCCTTCTTGTGAGAAGAGAATGACCCTTGTGCAGTTGTGCGTGAAAAGTTTGCCGAAGCAAAACGTCTGGCTACAGACGAGAAACTTGTCCACTCGAAGGAGTTCCAAGAAGCACTGCAGTTTTTAAGCTCAAATAAATACCTGTTCTTGAAGTTCCTTGTTGAGCCAAATCCACTGTGGCACTGTTATCAAACAACAATTATGAGTTCCAACCTGTTACACCACCTTCGGAAACAAAGAAAATAACCATACTGAAGCCATCGGAATCAATCAAGAGGAAGGGCAACACTCTTGTTGGGAGGCAGCTATATTCGAATGGAGATGAAAGTGAAGGGAATAGGTGCAAGAACCTGTAGGTCACGCTTTTTCTTCTGCTTCCTATCCTGAAGCCCTCTCATATCTCTCTGCACTGTAAGCAAATCCAAAACAGCATACATTACATACCAGTATACCACAATGATGGGGAAGCGTCAACAAGATTTCAAAGTTTGAAATTCACACTGAACAGTCCCAGGCAGCTCCAGAAAAAAAATGAACCATAGGACAAGGGGAGGTGAGAAGAACCAGACAAGATCGAACCAGACAAACGACGATGATGAGATAGAGAGGAGAAGGCACAAAAACTAACCATCACACTTCACACCCCGGCTCGAAAGGCCACAGGAGCAGCCAACAGAGAGGCTCAGAGGCACAGAAAAGAATACGGTAGTTAAGCTGCCTCTTCTGCCCTAGGATGCGAGCACTGGTAATCACCGAATTGAAAAATCAAGCAAATGCAGC
>KE373225.1:71260-83281 GCA_000418225.1 Zizania latifolia
CTGCGTGCCACCCTCTCCTCCTTTATATAGTGCCTAGCATGGGTCTTTTAATCCGAATTAAAAGCCCAACAGATCTAATCTGCGCACACCGGAACTTCCGGTCATCGGAACTTCCGGATCCTATCTGGAACTTCCGAAATTACCCTTCTGTATCGAATTAATTCGGGTCCGGAACTTCCGGTTATAGCCGGAACTTTCGAAACAGACCTTCTGTATCGAATTAATTCCGATCCGGAACTTCCGACTCCAGTCGGAACTTCCGAAACAGACCTTTTGTATCGAATTAATTCCGACCCCGGAACTTCCGGTTCATCCAGAAAACCAAATTCAGGGGTTGGCCCGGAACTTCCGGATGCTCCAGAACTCCGGAACTTCTGGCTATAGCCGGAACTTCCGATTCCCCCAGAATTTTCTTGGGCACAATTCCATCAGTATTGTGAATACTCTAAACGTGTTTCAGAGGAAGGAAAGAGTATAATTTGTGTTCATCAATTTGCTATACAGGGGGAGAGCAGCATGATAGTCATTTGAGTAGTATTTTTACTGACTTTCTTATTTGTACTGACTTTTCACGGTTTCTGAGATGTGAATTTTCAGTTTGGTAGTATTTTTATTTTATATTAGCATATACTAATAAATGTATAATACTACAAAGAATAAATTCCAGTAAATGGCATGCTTGGTCATAGTTGCAAAAGACCTCTGGGTTTCTTGGTGGCTAATAATGCTAGGTATTATGACCATGTGATTCGATATAAATCACAACCTAATTAAACCACACCCAACTAGACATAGCACTATACCAGACCTGCTTGTAGCATCTGTTTACTTTGCTCTGTGTCCAACTGCCCATCTTGTGCTCTTGACACAGCAAAGAACCCATTTTGGATAGGTGCTTCACAAAGAGCACATCATCGTGTTTGTGATTCCATGTTTTCATGAATTAGGAAGCCATTGGTTCCAATGCATCCCTGCTCTATCCTCCATTGCAGTGTTAGAAAAATCAGTTATCGGTAGCTGATCGGTCGGTCGGGGATTAGGGATTCATCGGTTAATTGGGGATTAACTGAATTAATCGGTCAACCAATTAATCGGTTGGCATGAAGTATTTAAATAATATACCAGGATGTTGATACTAAATATGCATGCAGCTCTATGTTTATTTTGCATGAGAACCTGTCTAGAATAATATACCAGGATTTTTGAAGAATGGACTTTTAGAGCTCGGATTTTAGGGGTGTTACAATTATGCTCACTATGAAAGCTGCATATAGATTGAGAATCACATACTCAATACTTAAGTTGGACAACAAAAATTTTGTACGGACAAAGAAGCCAAATTTGTCGTCGACCAATGAAAGATTGTCCTGTACCTTGGTGGATAGAGAGTGGGAGAGTGCCTCACACACACAAGTGTGCTGTCTACATCATAGAAGTTAGAAAAAAAATCTACAGATTAGACTTAAGTCATCTACACATTATTATACTGCAAAACCACTGGAATAAAACCCCTAAAATTCAGATATCACCTTGATGCTCTTTACCATGAATCTTGTTGATCAAATTTCCCATTGAGGCATATACCATTATGAGCATGTTCCAATGTAATATACAAAATGCTGAGTTTTTTGTGCACGTACAATTGCGCAAGCGCACATTTTTTAGGTGAGGTTTGAGAATTCTCTCAAGCGGAGGAACTTTTTTGGTAGTATATTCAGTTATTTTAGACTTGTGAGATCCTGCATTTTTCTGCCAGCTGTTTTTTTCATGGTCCACTCTTTGATTTGGATCCATTCAATCAAAGTGCTAGAACTTCTAAGCTTGTTGTGATTGTTCCAGCTTTTAATTGGAAGCTTTATTAAATTTGGCAGTTCTGATCATGCATGCGGTTGGAAGCTGTAAGTTGATAGAAATAAAGTACTGACAATGTGTATTTTGTTGTTCTGGCAGGTTAAAAGTAGTGTTTGACCTTAGTAGGTGAGCTTGATTACTGTTTGTGTTGACGATTCATAGCTTCTCCATACTTTTAATTGGTTTTGTGGATCTAATTAATTCTTAATTTTTGAATGATTGCATAATTTGAGAACTGCGAGTTTTCATCTGATTCTAGAGTTGGAGATAAAGACAGGAGCAAGGTTAAACCCTGCTGACTTGGTTTTTGTGTGCAACAGACCAACCGCAGGGGAGAATTTAGTAGGTGAGTGGACTGGTGTTTGTTCCTGGATTCTTATCTCAAGTGATTCTTGTAGTTGTGGAACCCTTTTGATTTATCAAATTAAGTGATGCCTTATTTTGGGAAAAAATATTTTTTATTAGTGGGGTTTAGTTTTACTATTTTGAAGGTGTTTATAAATTTTAAATGATGCAATACCATGTTACGTTGTTTTGCAGACTGACGGCAATAGGATCAATTCAAGTAGGTGAGTGGAATTGATCCTCTTGAAAATTTTGACCCAAGTCCAATTCAGAAGTAGAACTGTGAATTATTTAGGTTTTACCTTGGGTTTGTAACACTAATTTGGCTGCTCTTTTGTGGTTGGGCACACATTTGAAATATTGGGAGTGTTGGTGTGATATAGAGGTCTAGGAGGAGGTATGAGGTACTACTTGCGTCAGGTCCTGCGTTTGGTCGGAGATATGGAAGGAGTTCTGTTGTTTGTGCAAGACCTCAACTCCAAGTGACAAAGCGACCAATTGTCGACACTTCTTTTCTATTTCTTTTTTTCCTAAAATTGGGGATGGAGATTAATTCTTCTGGTGAGGAAGCGGTAGTAAAGGTGAGTTGTTCTTTGATGTGTGTGTTGATTTATGGTGAAAAGAAGCAACAATTTTTAAGTGGTTTTTTGTAGGTGAGGAAGGCATACACCATCACAAAGCAGAGGGAGCGGTGGACTGAGGCAGAGCACAAAAGGTTCCTTGAAGCCTTAAAACTGTATGGGAGAGCTTGGCAGCGCATAGAAGGTGAATTCTCCATATATATGCCATATCTCAAATAGTTGTATGCTATTGCTTTCTGAATTCATTTTTTTTGTACTCACTATGATTATGCTGGTTGATAAATATGGCTTTAATTGAATTATTGATATGGATCTTGCTTCTTTTCCTTCCATTTTCTTGTTCGCCTTCTGATTTATTCTATAGATTATGTTGGAACAAAGACAGCTGTGCAGATCAGAAGTCATGCTCAAAAGTTCTTCACTAAGGTCCTTTCTCTATCTTAATTGGCTAGTGCTTCTGTTTTGGTTTAGTGCTATCCTTGTCTTTAGCTTTGCAATAGAAATGGGTGGCTTTTATGCTTCCTTGTTTTATTTCTTACTTTGTGCAATATTATTTCTTTCTTTCATTCTTTTAGTTTACATATGACTACTGCAGTGATTAATACATAGAGTGTGAACTGTGTCAGATTAGTTTCTTTTGATTATGATGAGTAACTACACTCATGACCTTTGTGTTCTGTTAGTTGAATAAAAGGTTAATTAAACAGTGTTGAGATGGAAGAAATGTACTAGGATGTGTTTTCCTAGCAGTAAAACATTAATGTTGCAAAAGGATGCTATTGAACGTTCCTGGTTTCTGGTTCCTTATGCATCCATCATCCATGGTATCACTGAGATTCAAGTATGCACATATGACTAAGAAAACATTCTGGGACTAGTTAAATTTACATATTGAGTCAATACAAATTATAAAATAGGAATCCCATTCCTACTGAGCTATCCTGAATAAGGTGGATGGATGCACTGTATATGGAAATCATAAATCAATTTTGTGCTAACACTATCTGAATTATCAATGTTGTTGAGTACAACAGTGCTCGAAGTAATGTGAACTTGCACTGTTATCAATGTCTATTACTATAAAAAACTCGTTCGTTACAGTGCCCCTTGGGGTCTATTTATACGCCTAGGGTTCTGAGCCTAGGGATTTTACATCATTGTCATTATAGGGGCAGTTACAAGGGCATATATGTCATTTTATAAGGCCTTGTGCTTTCTGGGCCTCTCATCTGCCAATTTGTTAGGCCCAACCTTGAAGAATAGATCTCCTTCATTGGGCCAGCCCATTAGTGCCTTCCTCAGCCCTTGTTGGTCTTCACTGTCTTCGTCGATCTTTGCCACCTTTGTTGGTCTCCGCCACCCTAGCTGATCTTCACTTCCTTTGGTGGCCTTCAGTGTTTAGATACCTTTTTCTAACAACTGTACAGTAGAAACCAGTGCTACAATAATTGCATGATCGTTAACCGTGCCTACAACTTGGGTCTATAAGCTCATAACATTGGTTTAAGAAGGGTAGGGAACTGGGAGGGTGCACGCCAGTCACATATTTCCTGGTAGCCCCTGGTTTTGCCAAAAAGGAAAAATATGGCACCAAGGCAAATTACCACTGTTTCTTGAAAAGGGGAAACTAATAGCTGTGGAATGCCCATTGTGGTTAATGGAAATTAAATTAGTTATTACGTAGCTCAGGTGCCCAATCATTAAATTGATTTATTTAAAAATTCGTTGTGACCATTGCGTGAGCTTCAGATGCACCGGCAATTTTCTTTTGCTAAGACACATCAGCGTTTTGGTTCTATGTCAGCAATGTACCAGTAATGTTGGCAGTATAGCTTTGGCTAGTTTCTACTGGTTTCTGGGCTGAAATCCACGGTGACTAGTCTCCATTTTGTGTCCTTATCTATTGATTAGGAACTAAACCAAATTTTTATTTCGATCTTGTCACAATTATCCTCAGACATCTGGTTTGTTTATCACTTTTGGTGCTCTATAAGCAATAACTTTGATCATATTATAGTCTAGGCAAATGGCATAGCATGCTTCTAAGCACAGCCACTGCTCTTCCCTGCTTGGTCAATGATGATGAATGCCGTGTTTGATGTTCAAACCAAACCCAGCATGTCATTCTGAGATCAGAAGGATAATATAATATTTCTATAGGCATAGAATCTAATCCATGGCTTGAATCTGTAACCTGTTGAGTGGAAAATGATTTTTCCTTTTATGCCGATGAAAATGGAATGCCTAATTATTTATTGATAGCAAAGTTTCCAGGGCCATCTTGGCTTCAATGTGGACTTTTAATGTCAAGAAAACTGCTTTAAAAATTGTCCCCAACTATATAATCTGACAGGCTTTGTAGAAAAAATTTAAATTTTGAATGTTTTGTGATCCGTAAGTCTCATTTTGCAGAAAATAAAAACAAAGTGTTAGCATCATCACAGTAGCAAGAGGATGATTCTGATAAATAAGAGAGCAAAGGGATGTTTAATTTACTGAAAAAAAAAAGAGGATCATTTTGCTTTCTGTAAATTTGGCTTCAAAATAATCTCTTTTTTTGTGACAAGACTTCAAAACAATTTGTTGAACCATTCATTATGACATGTTTTCTATAATTCCAAGTTTCCAACTTCCATGTCAAACCATGTAACCGCAGAATAATCCTCATTAATTACCATATTACCCCCTCGTGTTAACATCAACAAATTCATGATTTGGCTATTGCAACGAAAAAAAATCTTATGGCTGATACTTGCTAACTTTGTCTTATTTGCAGATTATTCTTTCACAAGTACACTGTATCATCATATCAATAGTAAAAATGGTGACAAATGAAACTTGGCATTGCAATCAGTATCTTATCCCTGAAACTAACTTATTTTCCAATTAGTAATTAATCAGCTTGAGTTTGTAACTCGGGGCCAAAAGCTTACGAAAAATCAAACCAGCTACAAATGTCTGTTCCCATACCCGTGGCCTTGAGAAATTTGCTGCAAAAGGTTTTTAGTAACCTTCTACATGACACTCCCTCCATTCCATAATATTTGTCCAAGGCTACCATCTGTCTAGACAAGAAAGCGCTAAATATAAGCAGCAGTTAATGAAACTGTGGCATATTTACATCTATTAAGTGGCACACTACAGCTTTTGAACCTTATATAGCATTATTTAAAGAGGGGTAGAGAGTCAGAACATCACAATAACTACACTTCTAATTTTCTCAACAAACATTGTCAAAGGATACAACCCCAAGAAAATATACAGATATTGTGGAATGGATGGAATAGCGTGTTGTAGACTATCAATATCAAGCAGTATAGCACTTTCATGTATGTAAAAAATTACTGTTACTCATGCCTGTATTTTTAGTTTTTTTAGTATTTGATTGTATCTAATTGATTGAAAAATTGCAGTTGGAAAAGGAAGCAATCAACAATGGTACTTCTCCAGGACAAGCTCATGACATCGACATACCTCCACCACGACCTAAAAGAAAACCTAACAGTCCATATCCTCGAAAAGGTAGTCTCAGCTCCGAGACATCCACCAGGGAAGTTCCAAATGATAAGACAACAAAATCAAATATAAGAAGCAATAGTAGTGCACAAATAGGTGATGCAGCTCTTCAGGTACATACCTCTAGTATTTATTTTTTTTGGCTACAGGTTTCTATCCTTGATGTATGTTCTTTTTTTGGACGGTCTGTGCTTCATTTTCTTTAACAAGAAATTAACTTGCATTCAGAAACTTCAAAGAAAGGAGACATCTGAAAAAGGAAGTTCCTCCGAAGTTCTTAATCTCTTTCGAGATGCCCCATCTGCATCATTTTCTTCAGTTAACAAGGGCTCTTCAAATCATGGTGCTTCCAGGGGAGTTGAACCAACTAAAACAGAAACCAAAGATGTGGCCACCCTGGAAAGGGATTCTATTTCAATTGGTGCGGTGAAGAATGTAAAAGATATCAATGATCGGGAAATGGAAAGGCTTAATGGAATCCACATCAGTTCTAAGTCTGATTATTCTCATGAAAACTGTTTGGACACCTCAAGGCAACAATTGAAGCTAAACCCAAGTTCAGTGGAGACAACATATGTGGACCGGCCTGCTGCAAAAGCTTCACACTACCAAATGGATAGAAATGAGATGACTGTCATTCCAGCCACTGGAACTGAAGGAAGTCAACCTGATCAAACAAGTGATCAAATGGGAAGATCCAGCGGAACTTTGAACCAATGCATCCATCCAACACTTTCTGCGGATGCAAAATTTGACAGCAGTGCCACAGCGCAGCCCTTCCCTCACAACTATGCAGCCTTTGCACCAATGATGCAATGCCACTGCAACCAAGATGCCTACAGGTCTTTTGTCGATATGTCATCCACCTTCTCCAGCATGCTGGTTTCCACATTGTTGTCAAACCCCGCAATCCATGCAGCTGCAAGGCTTGCAGCATCATACTGGCCTGCATTAGACAGCAACACTCCTGTTGATCCAAATCAAGAATATCATTCTGAGGGTGCTCAAGGAAGGCACGCTGGTTCTCCTCCCAGCATGGCATCTATAGTTGCAGCTACAGTTGCTGCAGCATCAGCATGGTGGGCAACACAAGGTCTTCTCCCTCTTTTTCCTCCACCCATAGCATTTCCATTTGTGCCAGCTCCTAGTGCTCCCTTTCCCACAGAAGATGCTCAGCGAGCTCCAGAGAAAGATATAGACTGCCCAGTTGATAATGTGCAGAAGGAATTGCAAGAAACTCAGAAGCAAGACAAGTCTGAAGCTATACAGGTCATAGTGTCTTCAGAATCTGACGAGAGTGCAAACGGAGAGGTGTCACTCCGTACTGAGCTAAAGATATCTCCACCAGATAAAGCTGACACTAAACAAGCTGTGGGAGCTAACACAAGTGATGCTTTTGGGAACAAGAAAAAGCAGGATCGCTCATCATGCGGCTCCAACACACCATCAAGTAGTGATATAGAGGCAGATAACGTTCCTGACAAGCAAGAAAAGGCTAACGACAAGGCGAAGCAAGCATCTTGCAGTAACTCTTCAGCTGGTGACACTAACCACCGCAGATTTAGGAGCAGCGGAAGCACAAGTGATTCGTGGAAGGAAGTTTCTGAAGAGGTGTTCGTCTAACCGCACTACATAAATTCACTTTTATCTTACTGGCTGAACATCCATCACTGCTTTTCTAATTCACACTTCTACTCTCAGGGTCGTCTCGCTTTCGACGCGCTGTTCAGTAGAGAAAGGCTTCCACAAAGCTTTTCTCCTCCACAGGCAGAAGAGTTGAAGGAGATCGCCAAGGAGGAAGAAGATGAAGTGACCACAGTGAAGGTTGACCTCAACAAGAATGCCACGATTGTTGATCATGAGCTCGACGCAGCAGATGGGCCAAAAGCTTCCTTTCCCAATGAATTGTCAATCCTGAAGCTGAAATCTCGCAGGACTGGTTTCAAACCATACAAGAGGTGCTCGGTGGAAGCAAAGGAGAACAGGGTACCGGCCAGCGATGAGGTTGGTACCAAGAGGATTCGTCTTGAGAGTGAAGCATCCACATGATTTGCTTCCCACATGGTTAATTGCTGGCCTCTACCAAGAAGCTGTCACAAGTTAAGTTTACATCTGAACTACCATAGGACTTCAGACCTTGCAATGCAGTACCTCACAAAACTCAATTTATTGTGTGTTTGTATGTTAATGCTTGCCAAGCAGCTTCTCTAGACTGCTTTTAAACCCTATCTCGTAGACTTTTAATTAGCATTAAGCGACTGCTAAACTCTCTTCGTAAAAGGTTATTATGCTTATTATGCATTATAGTTTGGTGAAGGATAATAATTTGAATTTTAATTCATTTTTCTGGATCATAATTTCACCTAAGGGATTTGATGCATAACTCTAATTCAATCCAAGTTATAGGGGATAGGGCTCAAATTTATAGCAAATTATGTTGAAAATTTTTATATGTTGTCGCAAATAAATTGAGTATTCACACAGATATTTCTCCAAACAAGCTTTCTACCTATGTTATTTTTATTGACTTCTCTATTTTGTAGTTTTCAACATGGATTATTGGATTTCAAGTGCATCTCCTAATGAAACTATGAAAATGGCCATCCTTATCCATATAGATTTGTGTTCATCCTCTCCCTGTCTACATTTGTTTTCAGACAAAAGATTTGATTACTTGACATTATTCTTGTTGTGACATAAGTAGAGAGTCTAGAGACCAGTGGAATCAAGGGACATCCTTTTGGCTTATGCAATTGCATGTTCCCAGTTCCCACATGTGACTTTGAAAAATGATGAATAGGGAGAAACACTGTCAATACATCTGAGATTTGAAGGTTCTTTGGATGGACCTTGTCTGTTAATCCATGTGTTCTTTTTCCCCAAACTAGAGCACCAGTTATTGAGACGCAGGGCCATCCTGGAAAATTCCGGGTCTTTGTTTCAAACTCTAAATAAAGGCGAGACAGAGATTCAAGAGGATATTTTATAATCATGGTGTGTAGTGATATTGGTCACAATGATCAGGAAATCAAACGTCGTCGATTAGATTAGACATTTTGAGTGAAATAACACAATCTGTCCTACAATACTAGAGCAATCGAAGCACATATAGAAAACATATTCAGTGTATTTGGTCAAACTTAGACCCATCGATATTTAAGAGCGCCGTACACCTCACACTTGTTTACATACGGTTCTGCTAAGCTGCCGCTATAATTGGAATTAATCCCCCAACTACTTCATTTCACTTTCATGTTTGCTCTATAGAATTTGGTGCAAGGACATGCAGATCGTTCGTACGATCCACTTGCTGAATCAAGGGAAACAGGGTGCCAGGGTGGGAATAATGTGTTCAACGTGTCCACTTGCAAGCTGAACTCTAAAAGTTCAGATAATTCATAATTATTGTGCATGTTGCATCACAAGTTGCACACCATACATACGCTAAGCAGCTCGAGTACTGGTTTACATCTCTGTCTGCTAACCAGGGGAGAACGTGTGACTGAAATATCTGGCACCCTTTGAAGTTGTGCAAATCACACAAATTCTTCTGAAGAAAAAACAAATTATTAGCTCTTGGTGAAATTTCTTGATTCTCAATTAGCTCGATCTATTTTTTCAGTTTTGTAAAATCCTACTCTTGTTTCTCTATTATATATACTATGAACTGCAATGTGACTTGCATTCCAATCGCAAAAACAAAAGAAAACTATGCTCAGATTGTAGGTAAAAGGGTTCTATCTTTGTCTGAACAAGAGTAGCAGTTATGACTAATCTGAAGTCTCCTCTACAACTGAAAAAGAAATATGCGTAAATACGTACGACAAGGCTAGCTGTGGATTCTTCTGTGTGTTGACCGAGTCACCTTGACCTAGCTAGCTAACCTTATTTAATTAGCATTATTAGTTGAGAAGGTTTCACGGTAAACCATGGTTAACGTCTATGTGTTAGTATTATATATATAATTAATCAAGACAACAACACGATCGATGTATGCCACCGGAATTGCAAGCTACGTACGTCAACACTTTGTACTACACGTACACACCTGCAGTACTCTCCTCTACAGTTGTACTACGCCGAATACGAGGTATATATATACATATGATACGGCGATTTTGTGCTAAATTAGGTAGGTTGTTACCATGAAATCTTTTTCCACTTGGCGTGGAAATACGGAGTACATTTCTATATGTGCAGTGGCACACCAGCTGCCATTGAAAATATTCGTATTAAAAAAGTTTTGTAGTAGTACCATGCATGCGTATTGGTACGCAGGTGCTACTAATCAATTGTATAATAGACGCATAATAAGTTCAGAAAATAAAATAGAGAACAAGTTCAAAAAAAAAAAGATTCTTCAAACTAACAGTATATATATATATACACACATGAATGTGGTTTTCATAAATGTTGAATATTCCAAACCCAAGGAAATTCCTAAATCACCCTAATAATTAATTAGTCATCTTAATTACCACAAGGAAATCCCTAAATCACTGGAATATGCGTTGGGCACGCATATGAAAGAAAACTTCACTACTGTTAATACTTTGCATGCATCCAACTCTATGTGTAGTATGAGTGAGTTTGTTCAGCTGGGGAGCAAGTAGTGAAAAGAAATAAATTAAATATGCATTCAACATGGAAAAGAAAAGGAAGAAAAAGAGCTATACAGTGTGTGTGCTGGTTGGCGAGTTTGACACCACTAATTCACAAGATGAACGAGTGACAGCTACATAAAATATGTTATTGACAGTTCTCAGAAAACTCATCAGAAGTGCTAGTTACAACAGAACGCACCAATCAGTACTGAAAGGCTTAACATTTATAACCGGTTGAGAACGCATACTAATGAGTTTAGTATCAGGTTATCTTTTAATCCGTACTAAAAATCTCTATTAGCACTAGTTATACCTATCAATGACTTTTTTTTTTATCGTTGTAGGAAATTTTTAGAGCTCTAGTTATAATGGATAGTAAAGGGGTTAAATAAAATATCTCTAGTGGCTCTAGCTAGCTGTTTGTGTCTTGGGGCTTTTGTTGGTGATGTTTATTTACTTATGTATTTTTTTCTGGGGTTATACAAGGGAGTTGATGTAGTTAATGTAATAGTAATGTTTAATCTGCAGGGATTGCTTAAACAAATTCACCCTAGGCGGACGTGGAAGATGACATCACAACACACTAGGGCGATGACGTCGACGCCTGATTATTAACTTAACTATCCGTTGTTATTTTGTATGTCTATATATATTGTGTGCAGTTGTTTAATTAGGAAAACACCACTTAATCACGATAAAAACAACTTAAACACTTCATCAAAACAAGTACTCCCGAGGATAAAAAATACGAGAAGTTTGACTTTTTTAATTAGTAATTACAACTTTGATCATAGTTTTTCACTAAAATAATATATATATATATATACGGTAGCGCTATACAGCGCGAGGTGCGTTGTTTAGCTATTCAGCGCGTGGAGGTCAAACTCACGTCAACCACCGCACCGCTCCACCATCCACTGTACTACATGCAGTGTAATTTTTTTACTACCAATCTAATAATTTTACCACCAATCTAATATGCGAAGTGTAATTTATATGGGTTATAAATCTTTTACCGTCTTCGGTCTATTTCTGTACTATATGCTGAGTACGAACAAAACTGATAGATAGGTTGTAATTATTTTATACTCTAAACAAACCAGTAGAGAAACTGACCGAAGGTG
>KE373225.1:87270-101077 GCA_000418225.1 Zizania latifolia
ATATCAAAAAGTTTAGTCTACAACTTGTTGTATACATGTGTGTTTTTAGACTTTCCACTCCATTTCGTTGTGTCTCTCCTTTGGTTCGCCTTTCTTCCGATTGTGTGAGATTATGTTTGATAGTAATAATCTTTGTCTTTCCAAATTATTGCTCCCCTACATGCGTATGATTTGGTTTTATTTTACAGGTGTGTGATATAGTACAGTTAATGTATGTATGCATGCAGCGTACAGCCGATCAACTGATGCATACTACATTGTATATATCGATCTAGCTAAGAGATCCATGTGATAATTTGATACAATCCTCAACTATTATTCACTAGCACAAAACCTAAATACAGAGACGTCCCTTATTTGATGTTATGTGCTAGGGATTTGATCTTAAGCTATATATACAAAGTTTTCGGCTGGATTTACCCCTGCATGCATGCTTGCTTAATTTCAGCAATCAATTCATGTACTTGTTATAGTTGAGAAAACATGGAGCTAGCTACCATGTATTGGATCGCACTTTAATTTGATCTTCCCCTTGGAATGTAAATCAATAAATATGCAAATCATGCATTGTCTATTGCTTTAATTTGATGGAATAAGCAAAAGGAAAATGAGATATGGGAAGCGTATATATGTAGCTATAACTAATGTGTATAAACAGTCCTATCAGCTGCTGGTTCATATATAAATGTTTCCAGATGCTATTGCTTTTTTTCTTGTAATGTGGTCTCTTCTACAAGTATTTATTTCAATGATATTATATACAATAATTTCATCAAATTATTGTGGCCAGAACTATCTCATTAATTTATATATTCTGGTATATATGGTAGGTGTAGCTAAGTAGCTAACAGCTTGGACTATACACACACACACACACACACACACGAGCAGCTAAGAGGTGTATGTATAACGCGAGAGATCTTCTGGTGTTTTTTCCTGTATAAATTTCCCTATTATTACATGTGTTGGGTTAGTTATATATGTTGATCACCTTGTCTCACCTTAAAATGTGCCAAAGTTGCACTCGAGATCGTGTTGCTTATATATAGATCAGATTATTATTGTGAGGCTTAATTAGCTATGATATATAATTGACAGATATTTTTTTACACTAATCATCCTAAGCTTATTTAGCGAGTGAATCATATTACAACATCGCGATTAGATTAGCAAAAGACCATTGCGTAGTGTTTGTGTGCGTGTGAAGCAGATCGACGAAATAGAGGACACGATCGACAGTACAACATGCCTACTTAATATATCTAAAAAAATGGTACGGTACGTGTGTGTGCATTTTGTTGGCAAAAACACGGTGCATATATATAAATACAGAATAAGATAAATATGTGAATTAGAGATGATTGATTGTTTAATAACTATATGTATATATACATTATATTCTGGCTTTTATAGAGTTGTGAATGATCGTTCTAAATTTTGCAGAGAATTGTAACATCCCCAAAATTAACACGAAGTTCATTCATGAACGCATATCCAATACAGTAAGAGGTAATTAATTAATTAATCATGCATCCTCTAAATGACTAATTCAATACATCGATCTCACTGGCTTGTACTTTTGGAGCATTTGACTGGGATAAATGGGACACATGTTCAAGTTGCACAAACAATTCAGCGCAAGGCTACAAATTACAGGTTGATTTCAGCATTAAGTATGTTCAAGTGGATATGACCATCCTTGCTTTATGTTAATTATCACTTGTACCTTCCAAACAAAGTGATCCGTTTTATCTACTGTGCATGATAACATGTGGTTGTTGTGAAAGGAGATGAATTAATTATTTCAATCTGATGGATTTCAACTTGATTTTCAAAAATACTGATTTGACGTGGACTTATGCATGCGCACATGTGCATATGTATGTGTATTACCATGTTTCATCACTGAAAGGGCAATTAATAACCCATTGTTAAAACTTATTCTTTTTATACAACGATAGCCAGATTAATTAGCTCAAATTGCATGAACAGGAGTAAATCACATTTTAGAGCTCTCTCTCACACTTCCAAGTGGAAAAAATAATATTCAGAAAACCGATTATTTTCCTCCGTTTATATATATAGATAAGGAGTGGAACTAATTTCCAAGCCTTAAATATATATTACATGATGATCTCTCTTAACACGAAGGCATATTGTTAAATAACATCATATGAATCGTACATGTTTTTGAGATATAATGAAGCATATTATATTGCTGTCAATTAATACTTAATTATGTGGGAGTGACTATATTTATGGCGGCATGTTTTTCATAAAAACAATTAAAAAATTTACATTATAAATTCTATATATTTGCAATGTGATTTCCAATTACTAAATCTTATACCATAACATTGTAAGCACTCGTCGGATATGAGAACTAGAACTAAAAACAACCCATCACCTACTTCATTTCATAAAAAGAGAAAATAACACAAAATTTGTATTCATAAGTAGAAATCAAACCAACACAAAATGTCAAAAGATAAAAAAATGGAGTGAAAAAAGTGATTTCGCAAAAAAAACCATTGTTTTATTTCATACAGTAACTATTTTTATCAAACATGCTAATAAGGCTCTTGATATTTCAGGCTAGCTAGCTAGCTTGTTGGCTAGCGACAACTGACAAATAAAAGAAATCAGATGTATATTATGTTTGACTTTTGATATGTTTATCGACTAGAATCTCAACGACTCTTGGAGGAGTTAGGGAACATAAAGTACTCCTGGAGATCGCAAGGCAAATCTCCGGGAAGTAGTTGGCAGAAAATCCCATTAGTTAGAAAGTATTTTAAGTTGTTTGGTTGGATATACAGATTTGAAAGTTTGTCAGTACTCACCAAACATGTCCATTACTTCGTGATCTTTTTAACATGATCATACTTTCAGGTATGCAAGAGCTCCCAAGCACATCAACTGTTAATAACTTTAGTGTACGAGGATACTGATGAGAATTACGGCATATGAAATAGTTTAGTTTTATGAGACTATGGCAGTGGCCAAAATGTGCAGCCAAGTTAGGACTCCTTATGCCATTGTTCATAATTCAAGGTGACAAGGATACATCAAAGTGGTATTGTTTTTCAGCGGCCGACAAGCACCATTAATTTTGCTAAGCAGTGCTGTTTTCATCAGCCTTATCAGACAAAAATAAACCCATAAGCAGAATTCGTGCGTTCCTAATTACTCAAGCATATATGTACAACTTAGGTATCAATCTGGCTGAAAGATCCCTTCAGCTCCAGCCAATTTCTTCCTTCAGCACATGCTCCCAATCCGACGATAAGCCATACTCAGAATTGCCATGCAAAATGCTGTCCACTCCGGCGATACATGAGCTGCCAGACGCTTGATCCATGGTGCTTCGTTTCAATTCCCTGTGAGCCCTGCTCGGCGCAAGTTGTGGCGCAGGGTGAGCATGATGATGCATGCTAGTTTCTTCCAAGTTTGCTAGAACAAGGCCACCCTGAAAATTCTTCGCTTGAATAGGATGGTTGTCGGTCCTTGCAGAACAGCTAAACACACCATCGTCTCCTAACTGAATGCCGTCACCAGGGTAAAGGAGGTCAGTGTTACTTACTATTGATGTCTCTTCAGTAGGATGACCCTTTGGAAAACACAGAGTTGGAGGGCGAGATATGGCAGCTCCACAAGTATAACTGCAATCTGAACCAAAATTGCAAGAGTGGGAAGAAGGATTTCTTGGACCACCAACATGAGCCATACCAGATTCTGGGCCAGTTTTCATACGGGTGTGTTTCAGTAGATACTTCAACTCGCAATTTGCACGCTCCGCATCAATCCACAGATTCTTATAGATGAGAATCTGTGAATGGCCTTCTTCGCATGATATCCTCCTTGTAATACTGTTGACTGAAGGCTGGCCAATCAATAATAATAGCTTGTAAGAAAGTGTAATAGAAACTAATAACTAAACTGCCTGTGACTTCATCAATCATCACAAGGTTACAGTGAAAGGAAAGGAGATAAATTCCTATGACAATTCCTAAAAAAAAAAGTAGCAAGCTCAGATTTTTCCACGTCTTATAAAATTGCCACCAGACCATTTCGCAATTAACATAAGATATAAAAATAGTTTAAAATACTCTTTGCACATTTCACAAACTCAGGTGAGTTGTTCTGCGTACAAAAGAATACCTGGGACCAATGTAAGCTATTTTTTCCAAAATCGTTGAGCACATGACTTGTACCAGCAAAATTATTATTAGTTATGCTATTTCCACCACCATTTGCTGTGTAACTGCCATTGTAGTTCCCTGCATCAGATTTTAAAACTGTAGTCTGAGAATGAGGGGCCCTTAATCCTGCCTTGTTAGAAGCGCCGTCTTTAATGGGACCCTGGAAAAATTAGAACCAAGATATTATGGGATAACTGATGTAGATAGCATGGAATGTTCACAAGTCTTACTAGTAGTCTAGTTTTTTTTACTTGACATGGATGGAGAATACAAGTTACAGGTTGCACATTCACCCAAAAGTATCACATTTACAGGCAGCCTGATCTTATAAGAAAAGTTCCAGAAGCAATGCACCTTTCTTGTCTTATGAAGACAGGTCTGAAGATTCTCAATTACTGATCGGATGATGGTGTGGTCATGCTCCTCTAGCTCAATTTCATCAAAGAAATAGCTATTCCGAAGCATTTCTGACAAATTCTCCATCGCCTTGAGAATACCTGATATGTTACTTCCTGCTGAAGAACAGGACCCTGAATGTGCCAACAGATTGTGCATACAAAATCAAAAGAAGGAATTGGTAGCTTGAAAATCAAGCATGAGACAGAGACACAATCATATACAACACTTTTACGGTGTTAGACAGACCTTCGCTAATTTTCAGTTTCCCAACTGATGAGGGGATGAAGTCAGGAGCAGCAGAATTTAGACCAGATCGCTTCATGCTACTTTCTCTTATTCCCAAACTAGTTTTCTGCTCTGCAGTACATTTTGCTGCACATTGTTTTGCACTCTCGAGCCCTTTCTCATGGGACTCTTTCGTCTTGTTTTTACCAATGTCTCCAGATTTCATTGACATGCCCAGTTCAAGATGGGATTGGGAATGGCTTTGATCAAAATTTTGAAGCGCTTCCAGAGCTTCATAATGCTGGACAATGGTAGTGCTTTCCTTCTGTTCATCACCAAAAGTTTCTGGTTCTTCATTTATGGACTGAGGAGCTGATGTTTGAAGAACATCAAATGAAGACAGATGAGAAACTGAAGCTCCTCTCCAACATGGTGAATCAACAGAACACTCTGATGGATCTGGTTTGACACCATCAGCCACAGAATCACTTGGATCAGCGCACATAGTTGGAATAGCAAGAGGATTCATATGGGAGACAGGAATTGCCTCTTTGGAGCAGATCATGGCATCCTGTGAAATGCCATTCCCATCAGCAAGATTGCTGACTTCTAAACTTTTGGGAAAGGAGGCATTTTTCTTAATACCTTCGTCAGATTTAGTAACAACCTTTGTTATAGATGACTTGATCATTAACCCACAAGTGATATTGTTGGTTTCAGATGTTTTATTTTGCGGGCTTTCAATCTTCACTGTTGAACATTTGCTTCTATTGGTTCCCTTCCCTGGGTTCAAGGGATCTTTCTGGTTATTGGAAATCATCATGACCGAAGGATCTGAAAATATCCCAGAAGTAGAACAAATCGAGGAGGGATAAGCTGCATCCCCACAAATTCCTGGCCATGACCTAGGCTGACTTGTGTGTGCTCCACTTGTAGAGGCTGGTAAAGCTGTGTCACATGATTTTGTTCCAAAGCATGCTGTTGGTGGTGACCTAGAAACGTCAACTACGCGTCCAAAACAAACAAACAATGAATGGCATGATGGATAAGTAATACACTAATACTAACTGAGATTATGACAATATATAAGCGCGTGGAATTGTCCTGAAGTACAAATAGACCCAATAAAATCCACAATGTTGTGCCAATGATTGGATAGTCAATGGACAGAATCATATAATTGCAACTGAGAAGAAGTAAATTCAGAAACGCAGATTAATAGCACAATTTCAGTGATCGTCGATTTGTGCCAGGCACTAATTCATCTGAACTAGGATTTACCAATTGTTGGCCTATGATCAGTCCCACATGCAGAAAGTCACGAGCACGCAAGAACCACACAAAACCCACAAAAGTCGGATCTTTCGCGGAGCCCACACACCAAATCGACACAAAAGTTCAGAACGATCCCCTAGGGTGAGCAAGAACAAGCGGGGCAGGCAACCAACGAAGCGCCGCGGGGGCGGACATGAACAGCAAGAGGGTTGGTGAGGGCAGAGGAGGAGGGAGGGACTAGGGAGGTTACCATCCTGGAGGCGGCCGGGCGGGGCGCGGGCCGGGCGGGCGGGGAGGGCGAAGGGAGCCGCGTGCGGGGAGAGGTTGGACGACGAGGCGGAGGGAATGGCGGCGCAGGCGGAGGCGGAGGAGGAGGTCGTCATCGCCGGCGAGGCCGGGGGGTTGGGTGGAGTGGTAGACTCGTAAATAACTGTCAAAGTTTCCCGACGCAAAGCTTCTTCCCGAAGGCTGAATCCTGAGATAAGGATCTTTTTTTGTTTTTATATTTCCGTGTGATTGGAGAAAGAAATTATTGTGTTTTTTGTCAAAATTTTGCTGAGTCATAGAATCATTTAGAAAGCTAGATTTTTCATTATTTTTTCACGAGCTTTCTTTTAAATGAACGATTCCAACTTCCAAAGCAGTGGTACAGAGTTTTCTTTTGCAATGTACAAGTATTTGTACCAATTCAGCACATACTAAATAATGTTGTGATGTTATGTGCCTATAATTTAATTTTTAGCACGTAGAATATTCATGAAATCGAATGGATATGTGGCCTATTTCCTATGACCCCTACTAGTACATCGAGGCATGGCACGACAGACGCAGTAAGATTCTTAGAAGCAAGAGTGTTTATTTTTATTTTTAGATTCTTGCAGTCTAGAAAAATTTTAGACTGCTTGAAAGTTGTAGTTATGAGTTCTCTAATTAGGGCCTTAGATGGGCTGTGGCTTCTTTACATTGACCTTTAATGGAGCCTGCTTCGAGGAAAAACCAAAGGCCGCAGCCATTGGCATCTCTGTTCTTTTGAGATGCTGCCATTTTGCATCTCTGTGTAGGATTAGATTCAATCAGAATGAGAAACGTAACCTGTTTCAAATTCATTCAATCCACATTGCTCTCACTTTCTCAGTTTAAAAAGAGAAATACATCTATGAAGTACCAACTGCAAGAACAAGCAGGAAACTTCACTTCCGTCAGTAAAGGAGACAGGAAACTTCATCTGCTAGTGCTCATCAGATACTCACCGCACTTGAAGAAAGCACCACGAGCTGTCCAAATACAGTACTCGACACCATAAAATTCTGACTTGTCCGTACATAATATGCGCCACCTTCATCATTTTTTTTTGAACAGCCAGTCATAATATTACATTATTACCATAGTAATATTTCACACATCAATATCCGCGTACACAGCAAATAAAAAATGCAACACGACACAAAGCAGAAAGGAAATTGCATTAGATTAAATAAGCAGTTTCAGATCTTGGTACAGAACATCAACACAGAAAAAGGCAAGAGATCATGTCTCTAACAAAATATGACTTACAACTACTCAACTAGGGTACTAACATCTGCAACAGCACAACAGAAAGAACTAGCGTGTACCTAATCTGCTACCTCTTCTCTCTTTTTTTGGTTTTCACCTTTTTTTGGATTTTCTGCTGCCGCAGCATATTTGGAAGGGGTGCAAACACTCCCAGTGCGTGTAGCAACCGTCTAAATACATTGGTTATGTACAAAGTCAACACAGCAGGTCAACGTTGGGAACTTGTGCCTGCAACGCTACCCCTAAATTCCACCAGGGGAGCAGCTGTTATTATACCCATCCATAAATCCCAAGAAAGATGAGCAGGAGCAGAGCCACCGAGAGAACCAGCCATATGAAGTACTCTGGGAAGGACCCCTTCTTCCCTGGTGCTCCTCTCGTCAAATGTGGATCAAGGCCCCCCTCCTGCTTCTTCTCCTTGCCGCTTCCCTCTGCTGTCTTCCGCAGCCTCACAACAGATTTAGCATCTGCATGTCAACAGATTGGATTATTTAGCAAACCAAAGGAACAACACAAACCACATGATGTAACACAAACCACAAAAGCTACACTACCATGCTCAAGAATGTCTTTTTCCTCATCGTCATGGCAAATCCCAGAAAGGTCAACACCTTCAGCCAAGTTTGTGCCTGCATGCTCTTCAATCTAGCAAGAACACCAAAAGAGAAGTTAGCATTTCTAAAGCAACTTATCTTTCAAAGCATACAGTACATTATCAGCTTGGAATTCCTCTCTTTTTTTGCAAAGGAACTTCCTACACTTCCGGTACAATTTCCACAAAATAAGATTGCATTAATTTTAGGGCAATAGAAGAACTCACCTCAGCTTTCTCAGCCTTTTCTATGTTGCATTCCCTTTCACTTTCATCTAGGATACAACTGGATGAACTATCAATGCTAGAACATTGCTCTGCGTTAATGTCCACTTGTAGCCGCAACCTTCTCACGGCAGCACCCTGCTGAGTAAATGAACTATTTGAGCTTGCAGTTGAAGCATGGCGCCAGCCCTGTATAGTAGTACCCGTAGACTCTGCATCATCTTCATAGCTTGCAGTTGGAGCATGGCGTCGTCTTTGGATAATAATACCTGTACACTCTGCATCATCTCCATAGCTTGCAGTTGGAACAAGGTGTCGTCTTTGGATAGTAACTCCTGTAGACTCTGCATCATCTCCATAGCTTGCAGTTGGAGCATGGTGCCGTCTTTGGATAGTAATACCCGTAGACTCTGCCTCATCTCCAACACAAGGCGTATCCTTTTCTTCAGCTGACTCCTCAACATCTTCATCTGCATACTTTGAAGTTACAATACCTGATTCTTCATCTTCACACTCATCTCTAGTCATGCTCTCATTTTCCATCTCAGCATTGGCAAACAATGATTCTTGTAGACGGATCCTCCTTCGTGCATTGCCCTGGTGAGAAAATAAATAGTTCGGGTGCACATTGGGCTGTGACTGCCAAGGGATGGCAGAAAATCCAGTTCCTGGGAGGAGAGGTTCGTTATTCCATCCATCCTTCTTCCCATTTAAATCATCCATGCTGTTGAATAGTTCTTGCAAGGATTCAGCACCAGAGTCCATTGAGAGCACATCCTGATCAGTGCTATCGTAAGGAAGCAACGGTGCATTTTCATACAGTGCACTCAGCTGAGGATTTGTCTCATCTGGCAAGAAATTGATATTTTCTAACATGTTCTGATCATCTATGAACTCACCCTGCAAAGGCACCAAAGATAAGAATCCATGCAATAATTGACCCACACAGCAGAACCGATTAAGGGAGAAAAACATTACCGGCATCATCACATTGTTCTCAAACTCAGTCGGCAAAATTCCTGTGTCTGAATCATACTGAACCTTTGATGTAGTTGAGGAATGATCGTCTGGATCGGCAAGGGTTTGATTCAAGAATTCTTCCAGTGGATCAGGAGGATTCATATTGCCATCAAAATTACCAATAGCTCCAAAATCACCAAAGTAAAAATCTTCAAGCGGTGGCATGGTGGAATAAAAAGTGGCTAATTCATCAGTACCATGGATATTCTTCTGTGAATCAATTAGCTGAGCCAAAGCACCAACTGAAGGACTAGCCTGCTTATCATCACATGAATCACCCAAACAATTAGAATGAGTTCAACACCTAGGAAGTTAACTGGCTAGAAAAATGATTGAATTAGAAAATGCTCATACAAGTTGAACAGGCCTACGAACAACTTTACTTCACTAACCTTAGCTCCTCCATCAACAAGTCCATGAAGAGTCATGTGAGAAATGTTTGCTTCGTTTGTTGCCATGTTATCAGTTCTGTCTGCAAGCCACCTTGTAATCGGTGCAGCCTGACTCTCAATTGTTGAACCAGGCAAATCAATTGGGCTTTCATGCAGAGCAGGTTCTGGAAATTCCTTGTTTAGTGGTGTATTTGCCTCTTCCTTTGGCTCCATGTTATCAGGAGTGGAACGAGAAGGACAAGGTGAGTTGCCACTTCTATCCATTTCATCCAGACTGGGTCGCTCACTTTTCTCCTCTTGCTTTCGGAAGAGCCGATAAAGAACATAACCGCCCTGAAAGCACAAACAACAGGAACATTAGATGGCAAAGCAGGAGTAATTATTTCCAATCCATCAAGAATCGAAATGTCTGTTTATTACGTGGTCATAGACAGATGCTGTTCACAGCTGAGTGAAGAGGAATAGGCTAAAATCCAGCAGGTCCTCCTTCTAAATAAGGCATTTTGGAGTGTCCACTAGATATTTACACGTACATAAACTCGAACAACCAAACTATGAACAGCGAGCACATCTACATGCCAACATCACACTAGAAATCTTGGCATACTAATCACAAACCATGCTGAGAACCAAAAAAGAACTACAGAACAAGGTAGTAGATTTATGCATACCTGCTCGCCAGACTCAAAGTCCGGCTCGGTGGTGCGGTACTCGTGCATGATCCAGCCAGTACGCTCGCCCTTCGGGGCACGTCCTCGGTGGAATACAAGGGTCTTCTTCATGCCAATCATATGCTGCTTCTTCTTGTCACCCTTGGACTTGATCACCCTGTCTTTCCCGGTGGCCTTCCAGTACCCAGCTTCCGTCGCCCTGTTCGACCTGCTTCCATTGGGGTACTTGCGGTCCTTGGGAGCGAAGAAGAACCACTCAGGATCATCGGAGCGAATCAAAGATTTATCTGCACGCACACGCACAGCAAGAGGAACACGCGTCACAAAAATGGAATCTTTCTCAGAGTTTGACAGGCGGATAAGTAAAATTTGAACGGCATCGCACCAAATCGCATCTCGGGTACATTAAAGAAAAGGATTTAGGCATTTAGCGAAGTTCGAGGGAATCGCATCAAATTAGCACCTAGCGAGGAAATCCCCTCCTAAAGAAAGATGCAAAACGCGGCAGGCAGCTCTTAATCCGCTCATCAGAATCCCGCACAGAAACCCCCTTTAAGATCCAGCAGCAAAACATAAAATATTTTTGTAGTTGTAGTAAGAGAAACACCGAGAAGGAGAATCGCATGGAAAAGAATGGCCAAAATGGGGGAAACCAAATCATGATCCATCTCAAAATACCAAAATTAGAAGCAATCAAGACCAGAAATCGCAAAAGGAACCCCTTCCATCGAAAGGGAAGAAAGCTAAGAACCTCAAGCACCAAGAACAAAAGCAACCAAATACAAGCACCGAAGGATAGGCCGAAAGCAGAGAACAGAAACACCGAAGAAAATCGAAAGAGGCAGAGTAGCCTGAAATGAGAAGCAAAGAAGGCGCCCAACTGCCCAAGGACGGAGTATAACCCACAATCCAGCTCGAGAACACCCCGGAATCAGACGCAAACCGCAGCGATCAAGATCAAAAAGACCACAAAAGAAACCCAAAAGAGAGAAACCAACAATCCCAAGGCAACGAAATCCATACCCCGGCAAAAGGAAACCAGGGAGGAAGAAGGTAAGGCGCCGCACCTGGGAGATCCCACGGCTCGCACTTGCAAACATCGATCTCGGGAATAACCTCCGCCTCGGCCCTGATCGTTCCAGTGATCTTCCCCTTGAGGTAGTGCCTGATGAGCTCCTCGTCGGTGGGGTGGAACCGGAACCCGAGCGGCAGCGCCTGGAGCTCCATGACGGTCATCTCCAGCCTCTCATCCAGCGCCCAGCCCCAACACACTTCTCTCTCTATCTCTCCGCCGGCGCCGGATGAGATATACTTAGCGGCGAAGGAAGCGGGGGCGTGGAGTGGTGCGTGGGACGATCTGGCTAGGGTTTGGATGGGATTGGGGAATTTAGCGAGGCGACGGCGAGTCGGGGAGGAGACGTGGTGGAGAAGAAAGCGAGTGGCTTTACCGCGTGCCGGGATTTGCTTTGCATATACTACTAATGCTAGCACCACGCGTACGATACTGCCCCTCCGTGTGGGCCCGCGATGTCAGTGACAGTGGGTGACAGGTGGGGACCCGGCTGCCCGCCTTTCGGCTTGTACTGGGGCAGTTGGCCCGGCTGCCAACTCGACGGATTTTGATGGCTTCTGATCCAAATTTGATGCGGAATTTCTTGATAATTGCACTCGTTATATAAACCCTAAATCAGATAAAGACTTAATACAATAATTTTAAATTGATTAGTATGGTGAAAAGAATTTGGTGTATCTGATTAATTTTGTCAGCTCTTTGGTTAGTCGAAGCTCATTAATTGAGCATGCATTAACTCAAGTAAAGACAAAAAAAATCAAGTTTTTAAGTGATAAATTTCGAACTTGGTTAGACGAAGCTCATTAATTGAGCATGCATTAGCTGAAGTGAAGACAAAAATCAAGTTTTTATGTGATAAATTTCGAACGTAAAAAATCAAGTGTACGTCAGACTCGGAGGGACTATATCTGATGACTCTCGTGTACAAAATTGAACAGCAGCCCTGAGTTACTACTCCTTGTAAACTCAAAACATTAATTTCAAGGACAGGTCCTAACCACTACCCCTCTCTCTCTCTCACACACACACATATATATATATTTGTGAGAGAGAGAGGTAGTTTTGATTTGATCTAAACTATTTACTGTCTCTCTTAATTAGTATGTTTTAAAAATATAATTTGTTTGAGCATTATTTATCTGACAAGAGCGAATATAGAAGAAATGATAAAAACAACTTCAAATTCTAAAACAATTTATATTTGAAAAAAGAATTGATAAGCTAAACAACTTATATAAGAAATCAAAATGATTAAAGTGAGTAACGAATAATCAGGAAAAAACATCAATAATTTGAGTTGGGTAGGTTGGCTAGCTGACAAGGAGTGGCAAGAGTTTCAGACACAATTTTCTCCGCTTCAACAGTGAAACAAAACAGACCAAAAGATCGAGTTGTCAATTCGTGCAAGTGGCTGATCGAGCGCAAAAAGCCTTTGGATTTGGTCTTATAATTCTAGTGTGTTTTTGACTTCCACGGTCCAGATTTGCAGCAAAATTGGAAGTCATTTTGATATGGAACACCTAGAATTGCACACGCACTACGGTCTTCCACAGTTACCATCAGGCAAGAAACAATCTGAATTTCTCGGGAATTCTAAATGCCATCGGGTTTTCAGGTTACAAACTAAAATGACGAAATTTGATTTGACAACTAAAGAGAGCCTGGAATTCGATGGTTTTTATCTATTTATCTTTTTCAAAGCCATTGTGACCTAAAGCTCAAACCGGCATCCTATTTGTGCATCAAGCTAATTAATAAATAACTGGTCACTTCGGTTTAGAAATCGTTTTATAGTCACATTCTTTTTACCCTGATTCTAACTTTGTATTACATTATTAACAAGAAAAGAGATTGAAGATAAAACATCAAATTTTAGTTGGGTTAAAAAAATGGTCGGAATTTGTGGGAGATGAAGATGACATGACGACTAAGGGTATCACCAACTAACTTCTTATTTTTGGCTCCCTATAACTAAAAATAGAGAGTCTCCCTATCTAGATTGACTCTTTATTTTTAAAACATTCTATTTAGCTCTCTATATTTGGCTCTTTATATTTCATCTACCTATATTTTATTAATATCTTATAACTACCACTGATGAATTAACTTTTTTATGCATATTAGATTATTAACTGTAGCATCCTTGTTAATAAATTTTCACACCTGTTAGTAAATTATTT
>KE373225.1:135946-150342 GCA_000418225.1 Zizania latifolia
GGCGGTGGCTCCCGGCGGCGATATGGTGCGGCTAGGGAGGCCGTTGCTCCTCCTCCTTGATGTGTCTATGTCGGATAAGACCGCGGAGAGGCTCTCCAGCGCCTGGTGCGTCATTTTCCTTGATCTCCTTGCCTTGATAAATCTTGGTTCTTTGGTGTGTTTATGGCAACCATGTGATTGTGATTCGAGGAGATACGGTGAGCCACTATTAAAAGGGCAAGAATAATTAGATGCTTAACATCAACTCGCATGTTGTATCTAGATACTCGTAGAAACATGTCCCTGAAGAATGCCTTAATCTACTTAATGGGATACTGTAGATGAAGTACATATCTTCGCGAGTCCATTGAGAATTTAAGAGATCAAATTTGTGAATTTGTTCTTTTTCTGCAACTTTGCTGCCAGTCGATATGCTTTATTTTGGTGCCCATAGTTACCACATAGGCTTTTTGTGATTAGTAAGGAGTACGAATTGTTTGATTACTGTGATGCCTTTTCTAGTGTATGTTTCTTAGTGTTCTGCCTGCAAATTCGAGTAGGCTCACAAGAAGTTCCAGCTCGGCTTGAGGGTTCTTTGCATTTCTTTTATTTATAACATCATTTAATCTGTTGCAGGTTTATTTTCACATTTATTGGTGTTGGTGCTATACTCTTCATTACATCCATCTTCGGCTGTGCTGGAGCATCAAGGGGCGGATGCTGCTTGTCCTTTGTATCCAATTCAAGATGCATGTTTACGAATGCAATATCTACAGATGTTTTCCTCTTTGATGTTATTTTTGGTGTCAATTATTAAATATTCTCATTGCAAAGCAAGGAACCAACCATAAGAATCAAGAAACATTTATACAAATCTCTATCTTAATTCCTAAGGGAAAATCAATTTAATCAAATTTATCCCTAACAAACTTTATCAAATCTAGGACTAATGTTGCTGAGCGATATGATTTAGTTGGAGCTTCCATACTATTATTAGTTATTTATGAAATGTTTTGCTTGCAGTTTCTTTAAATGCTTTGTTTATTGATGGTGATTGATTTTGATTGCTGTCAGTAACATTTACTACCTTATTTACTTATATACTTGCATGTTATGCTTTCCTTGACGTTCAGAAAAGTATTCGTTCATCATTATTTTGTTCATACTGGTAGAGCTTGCTGCAGGAGGCTTTATTTTCTTCAACCATAGCTGGACAGATGTGAGTACACCTAATCATTCGTTTTTATTTGTTGAACATTGCCTTTTCTCTTGGAAATTCACATTTAACCCCTTATTATTGTGCAGATAATTCCAGTTGACAAAACTGGTAATTTTGACATGATGTACGGCTTTTTGAAGGATAATTGGAGAATCGCAAAGTGGGTTGCACTTGGAGCTGTTCTGTTTGAGGTAAAAGTGGAATAATAGTATAACACCTTCAATATTAATATATTATTGATGCAAGCATAGGTCTTGGGGACTAATTATTTTTTAATATGAATTCAGCTTGCTTTTCGTATCAACCTAGATTATCTATTCCACATGTGTCATCATGGCATTCAGTAAAACTCATCCAAATGTCCAAATATGGTTTTAGCAGCAGATGAATTAGAATTGTAAAATGTCCAATCCAATGTTTGAAATTGTTTCAACAACAATAGTTTTAAGCAGCTTATATAGAATCCCAGTTTGCTTCATCCTTAATAAGTGTAAGTGTGACATTTTACTTTCCTCTTCTCTGCTACTTGTCCATTACAATTATAAACTTGCAGACGTTGACATTGCACATCTTTCTAGTTTGCACGTCAAGTTGCAGTCGGTCTCAGTAGTTTCAATCCTGAATTCAAGAATGCAGTCATTGAAACAATGTGTGCTAGTTTGTCAAGATGCTTTGTGAATCTGTCAAAGTAGTGTAACCTGGGTAACTGTCATACATCAATATACAATACACATTTTTCAATGTTAAAAATACTGGAATGGACCTGACTGAATCAATGGAATGCACTGAAAAACAATTGGCAAGAAGCTGCACATGATTTATATGTTCATAAAGTGATATACCTGTTAAGTATTGTCAGTTCAGTCTCTTTATTTTCTGTGTTCTCATAATGCTTTGCACTGCCGTTTGTGTGCTATAAAATTGGAATATTACCAGTGAAGACTCAATATTTTATTATCAATTCATTCAAGATTTCACTAGGTAGACAGGCAATATGCAACTAAAGCCCTCTTTTGCAGGCAGTTCTGTTCACCGTAGCACTCATAGTGCAGTCCAGCAATCAAGCAGATTATGACAGTGATGATGAGTACATTGTTCCGAGGTCTGCAAACCGGCAGCCATTGTTGAACAAGCAACCTGTTGCTGACCCTAGGGTGCCCAACCTTGAATACCGTCCAATCCGGAACGATGCGTGGAGCCAAAGATTGAGAGAAAAGGTATACTCTTTCACCAATCCTTATCACAAATTCATAATCTCGCATGCCCATTCTTCCTGACAAATCGGTTCCCATGTATTGTGGCAGTATGGTGTGGACACTTTTGATCCGAACAGGTTCCAACAAGCGACAATATCTCATGCAGAGCAAAGAAGCCGATGCACAATCCTCTGAGGCTTTCTTGGTATCAGTCAGTAGCAGCTCTGGATTTGAGGCTTTCTTGGTATCAGTCAGTAGCAGCTCTGGATTTTCACTCAACTGTACAATAACATCGATTGAACTCCCAGATAATGAGCATCTGGTTGATGACTTTATCCAATCTCGTTTTAGTTGTGTAGAATGTGGAGAGCTGTTCAGTTGAAACGCTTGCACAGTTAGACATCTATATGGACATGTGTAGTTGATGCGCCCTTCAGTATTGCAATAATTAAGCTTAGTTTTGTTGACAGAGAACATCTCCTTGTGCATAAACCCTGCTATGGAACTTATATGAAAGAACTAATTTTTGTGTTACCGCAGTGAATCTGGTTTCAGAGATGAAATTTAGCCATTATTTTTCCTATAATAACTACACATTTACTTGGTATTACTTATAAAGCTGTAATATTATAGAAAGGTTTTTGGCAATCAATTACTGGTGCAGTTTTAATTCCTCTCCACCGTCAAGTGCAGTACTCTGAATCTCTGAACCTACTGATGTAACACAATCACACAACTGTTAACCTGTTCTTTATTTTCTTTTTTGTGAAGCAAAAAAAACATGTGTTCACTTTTTGCCTGGTCAGAGATTACCAAACAGTTTACGCATGTTGCACACTCAAGATTAACTAGTAACTGGGTGATGTTACAGAACACAATCTGAAAATGTCTTGACAAAAGAAAATCCAATATGTTGTGTTGTCGATCGAACTGTAGTTTGAGGGGCACAGCTATTCAGCTACAACAATAATGCAATGGACGAGCCTGCATTTGCGTTGCCCGGTCAGTTTCTGAACTCGACTGATTGACTGGACGCCACCTATTCCTTGTTATCATTGAGATCTCTGAACTCTGCATCTGCCTGACAATTGTTGGGCCTCTGATCAAAGACTGACAGTCCTTGTCAGGACGATCCATTTGGGTTGTGCAGTGCTTTCAGGGATCAAATTGATCACATGCCATCACTGCAAGTTGTTGCTAGGAGGAGAGGGTGCCAAGCAGCCATCAGCTTTGGGTGAGATGCCCATCACTTTGGCATTGTGTTCCTGCAAGCAGCAACACTAGCACTGTTTCTTGACTAGAATATCCCATCTATTGTGTTGTAGAAATTGATTGCAGCATTTTGGAGGTTGAGTTTAAAAGAAAACATCTTCAGAAACAATGAGCAGTACATAAACATCATGGGTCTATGTATATAATCTGGTTCGGTTATACAGACAATTCGACGAATTTGAGCACTAGGTATTACTTCAAAACTCTCATTTATTCCTTGAGCTCGCCAGGTCCAACGATGGAAGGGGGGCAATTGGGGGCAAAGGAGATAAAAAAAAGAAGAAAAAATGCTTCAGGGAAGAACTCTATACATGTGCACTCAAAGCATCCTTTTGAGAAGCTCCCTTCTGAACATTCATGGGACTTCAGCTGCTGGGCTTCTGGTCTGCACCAGGTGAGGCCTGAAAAGATTCAGAAAGCACACACTTCAGCTATGGTCCCATCATGCAAAATTCAGGTTGCAGTGCCATAGCAGCCACAAGTTAAAAGTGTTCTGAATTCTGATGATGAATACTGACCCCAACTGATGTCACAAAATTGCACACTGCACATTTGACAGACCTTGCGCCATACTGGTACATAAGTAGCATACGGCAGTTCCCGCAGTTTACATGTGCAACTTGATTCGCTGCCATCAAGAACAAGGGAATCACTTGTTATTCAGAGTGTTTAGGATTATATGAGCACTCATGTTTTTGAACTCTGAACTCTGAACATGTGTGTATACTGTATACAACTTCAGAACTTGATGCTAATGGATGTCTTTGTGAAACCTTCAGTAATTCTGGGTTACTTCTGTAGCACATTTAGTAATTATAGGAGATATTTCATCATACTCTACTAGATCTAGGATGCCCTTTTCAAAACATTTTGTTTTCTGAACCATAGCCAACTCTCATGAGTATGACTTGAATGCGAGCCAATTCTGCGATGTTTATTGCTATCGACTGATTGCTATTGCTTTCAGCCACAAGAATATATTCTGTTCAGAAGGAGGATTTTGCATGCTGGAATCAAAACCACAGAATATACCAATTGCAACCGAGGAAGAGGAGGATGAGAAAATTTTGCTGGTACCTTCCATAGCCAGGTTGACAGTGTGGCAGCAAGAACATTGCACACTCGTTGCGCCACGTATGTACATGAGGAGAGTGTGGCATCCTCCGCAAACTAACTGCGCCATCTCGGTTCCTTCACCAAAAATCCAGGTAGAAAAAACATCAGAGAAACTGCACTTCAGGACAAGCTTTCAGCAAATGCAAGGCTTCTTGCATCGATTTCAAGGGGAAAATGGCTAATTTCTCTGTACTTGTGAGTAATTTACAGCTAGATTTCTGCACTAAAAACCATACACAGATCAGTTTTTGTAAATAAAATAGAGAGAATGGGATGGAAGCATCTAAACAAATTAAAATTTTAGATGCCATATTACTTACAGAAACCTTGAGATAAGAATTTGTGAAGCATGTGCATACCAGGAGCAGGAACAGCGGTCACGGTACTGCAAACTGCGCAGCATACCGACGTCGCTCCGGCTGGATACATGAGCAGATTACGGCACCCGGAGCAGACGAGCTGGCTTTGGGCCCCTGAAATTGCACAGCCATGGCGCTTCAGACTGACTGAATCTCACATTCCAGCAGCTAACATTTACATTTCAGAAAACAAAAGCATCCTTCATGGCTCATGCATTGCAACAGCAAAAGTAAGCAGTAAAAGGTTCCACGACTCAATTGGGAGTTCTCTCAGAACTTTCAAGATTTTCTATGAGCACTGAGCAGAACAAGCTGCAACCTCTGACTCAAGAGAATCTGCCTATGAAAGTTCAGTTCATTAGATTTGCACTCCAAAAACATGGACCAGGGAAAACACTATGGCATGTACACATCTTGAGAAAGATTAAATTATCTGTCAGCTCAACTTTTCTGGACCAGCCAGCACTAAAAAAACATCAAAAGCAGCTCTTCTTTTGCAGTGTCCAATTGGAAACCATACCATTGGGAGGTGTGAATGGCACAGGAGGAGTTGGATATGGGGCAAGGGGAACCGGCATTGCCGTGCCAGCTGCCTGAACCGACGGCGTTGCTCGTAGAGGCCTCGCAGATTCCAGCAGCAATCAGGCGACTGAAAACAGCTTGCTTTCCCCTACATGAAAGAAACCCTGCAAAAAGTGCAGTGGAGTTTGATGAGAGAAAGAGAAAGACTTCAGCTTTGCTGAAACCTGTGAAAGATCCAATGATAATTGATACTATCTGAAGAATTTCACTTCAGTTGCAACAAGAAGTTTGAGGATTCTTTAGGCAACAGAGATTCGATTTCAATGCACATCACTTGTAAAATTTTCAGCTCCCCAACTGAATCTCTCCTCAAATTTGATGTTCATCTCCCACTGCCATACAAAAAAGAAAGGAGAAAAGAACAACTCCAGAACTGAAAATTTTCCATTGGTGGTTATGCTACCCAGGCAATAGCTATTTGAATCCTTATTTTTTTGTGTTAAAATTTGCCATTGATGGCCTAATAAAAGATAAGCAAGAACAAGTCCAGGATAAGGTAGGTGGATACACAAGTCCCAGATAATCCTTTGGCCCAAAAGAATGGGAAATACTTGCCATCAGATTATAAAAAGCAGGCAGAGAATCATCAACAAAACCAGAGCAAGGCAAAGAGAAGTTGCAAATCCAAACATGGAGGAATCAACCATCCAGCAACACATCCAAAGATAAAAGGAGAACAAGAGCAGAAGCAGCACCTAAGAACAGTACTCATGACCCAATCCAATGGTAATCTGGCGTGCTTGAGAGCACTTCATCAGTTAGTAAATCTCTCTACCTCTCTATCTCTCTATCACAATGCGAGATGGAGCTTGACAAATTTATAGGGGAGAAGAACTAAAGGAGCTCTTATGATAGGAGGCCAAAAAGGTACCCCAAAAGTTTTGTCACGGCTAAATTTCAAGGACTTTTTCTCCTTGCGTTCAAAGAGAGTTTTGTGTCTTGAGTTATTATTTTTCCATTTCTCATTTGTTACACACTTTTTGTAAGAAAAAACGACTGCTTGCGACATCAGACTTGTAAAAGAAAATTTATGATCCAGCTTAAAAACAACAGGAAGCAAGAACAGTGTGTGTGTGTGTATTAATATAAATCATCAATGCAATGCAGAACTGAAATGGAATTTGCCCATTTCTGAAGCAAATGAGGAGCTGGAAAACTGATTTCTACAGTTCAATTGGTGAACATTTTATCACCTCTGAAATCTGGCCTGCTTTGTATAGTCCAGAAGCAGTTCACAATTTGCACTCTTGTGATATCCTAGTCATCCATGATGCAATCAGTTCCCTTAAATAGGATACATACGGATGCAGATTTCAACTAACATGAGAATGACACGCTATCCATTCATCCCGTGTGCCGGACAGCCCATGGTTTTCATAGTTTGACAAGATAAAGGAAAATTACCGCCAAAATAATGGAAGCTAATATGTGAATTCCTATCATGTAATGGTCGACACACCAGCACGTTCTACCTAATCAATTAAAGCACATGATATTATTTGCATTGCATTTATTTTCACTTATCTCACAGAAGAATCAACATTGAAAATAAACTTATGAGAAAAAGTAAAAAAGCGCAGAAAATTCAGAGAAAACCCATGTTTTTAAATTTCGAAGAAAACAAACAGGTGATAAAAGCGAAGAAAAAAACGTTTGTGACCATGTTTTTTTAGATTTGAGGATTTACCATTTAAAAATTTGAGCTATTTGATTATAATATTACCTAAGTTTATGACTATGAGATCAAAATAACAAATAATTAAAATCAGCTATGACAAATCATCGAATATTCATGTTTTTTTTAACTCCAAGAAAAACATGCACGCTGGTGGTAAATAGAGAAGAATTCTCAAGTGGCCCACCTGCCAGTGAGATGGGTGCTGATGCTATAGTACATCACGTTTGCGACGTATAGGAAATAGTGGTCGAGGAAATGCCACGTGCACACCGGACAAGGTCACGGGGCTCGTACAAAAATTGCTCGGGCCACACACGTTATCACACAGTAAAAGTGACGACCAGTGGACCGTACAAACTACCCAATTATTATTTTGTGAGGTACACTTACAAACTTCATCATACAGTAACATGGAAGCAATGCTTGTATCATAGTGAAGTTGACTTTCCTTGGTACCACATGTTCCTAAGTTTATTTGGTATCCAACCAAGAAAAGTTCAGGTAATCATTTTAGGATGCCACTGTTTTAAAATAGTGAAAAACATATTTTGCAAAAAAAAATTAAAATCATAGTTCTCTTCTTGATGCTAGCTAATTTAGCTGCGTTGCTAATTGATGTATAGGTCGTTTGTTGTTTATCTCAGCTCACAATAGTTTTACACGTCTTACAGCTGTTTTTCAGAATCTATAACTTAACCAAATAGTCTAGGTATGTGTAAACAGCGCACATGTCATCAGGCCCAACATGAAGGCAACATAAATATTAATTAGCAGTGCCGATCCACTATGCCTCGGCAACAAAGATATGATGCGACTGTTTTGCCACAAGTATTAACCAATCAAAATCCCCAGGCTTTGCAAATATATATTCTGCAACAGTTTACAAACCTGCAGAAACATGTTTTTTTCAAGGGCACTAAAGAAATGTACATTGAAAAGAGGATGAAGGGTTGGTTGAACATTCTGGTCAGAATCAAAGTTGGCGCCTGTTAATGCAGGGCAGAGAGTAGTGCAGCCTGTGTCCATTTGCTGCGTCAGCTTGACAGAAACTGTGGATGAGTGGCTGCCAATGGCCACGTCCACATTGGTAGATATCCCCCGTGATCTCTTGGACCCCCACATACAAACAATTCCCCTGTGTTCATACACCATCTCTCCATCGTGAAAATCGCAAGCTTATCCTCGAAATCAAACCATCCTGAAAACTGCATATATATTAATTGTTACGGCTCCACACATCTTTTCAGCTATGGCAAATACTGGTGACCCTGAACTTTGTTAGCTCTGAATAAATAATATTCATGGAGATGGTGACAGCTTAAGTTACAAATTCTAACTGACATGTTGCTGTAGATTTTACTGATGCATATATTTTCTTAGGCCTCCTTGAATCACAGGAATTGTACATAATTTTTGCAGGACTTCCACAGGAACTAGTATTGGAAAAGTTTCTCTCCTTCTGAACTTGTAGGATCACAGTGTAAGTGAGCTTGAGCTGAAAGCACAGTGCTAGCACCTAGCAGGATGGCCAGTATTGACACACCCCAGCAAACCACCTCAAGTGGATAGCAGGATAAGGCAGCCAACCCATAGCTTTCCCAGTACTGCACTGTGCCCAGGAAGGGGCACTCCTTGTGTAGCTGTGCATGTCTGCAATGGGACAAGCAGTAAAAATGTCTACACTTCAGCATCCATCTCAATGGCCACTGCATTATATGGCTCACAGGGGACAGTAACAGTAACATCATGGTAGAGAGACACTGATACAGGGACAGGTAAAGACAGAGATACATTGCTACCTGATACTTATCATCATCTTCAGAGATCATAGCAGCCAAAACTGAGGCTAATTACATGCATATATGGAGGATGCAGACATCGGTTGCGAGTTGTGACACCTCGGTGTGCTCCCAAGCTAGGTCCTTGTCGGCATCAACTTTCACACTGCTGGTAGCTGCTGAATTCCTCTCCATGACGCCGGTTAATTAATTCTGACCGTTTTCGTTTTCTTGCTGTGGTTCACTGTCATGACGGGTAAAGGCGATGCTTGGCTGGTGCTCCTGGTTGCCCACAATTATTGGAGAAGAGAGAACAAGTTCATTTGTCAGACATATTGCAAAATTACAGCAGACAAAAAAGACTCAAACTGGGAAGTGTAAGATTTTAATTACTTGGTGAATTAATTGTATACGTCTCACTGTATAATACACGGGTTCTTGAATCCCTCTCAATCATGCGCATGTTTGTGCACAGACAAATGATGAAATGAAACCATAAGCTTGTCATGTACTAGAGGCCACATGTGTGACTATTTCAGAAAACGTTGTGTTGGTTTAGAACAGTAATGGTTGTTGCAATGAACAGAGCAAGAACATTCGAGTACATGCATGATTGACTCCAGCTAAAACGTCATTAGAGCTAACAAAACTGGATGATCATATTTCTGCGGCTTCAAACCGTACGAAATCAGAGCTCGGCGCACACAGCAGGATATATATATATATGTATATATTCATTTTTGTAACTCCAAAAAATGCAGAAAAGGTGCGGATAAACGAGAGTGTTAAGTGCTGTAATGTGAGCCACTAATTCAAGATTTGCAGCGAGTGAAATATCCACAGGCAGCTCTGTGGTCAAAACGCCAGAGGGGCACCTATCAAAGATCAGGGTATGTCGCCATAATTTGCATGCTGCTAAATCTCATGTTACATCACTCCGGTGTCGCACTTGCGCAAAAACTCTTGTTTTGAATATTTCCGAGCTTATTTATATCTCTGATTTATTTAATGTCAAAAAATTATCATAAATAATGGTATTATCAATTAAACATCAGATAAAACAAGTCCAAGAATAATATAATATTTTTATTATATTACACAGACAATAAACTCATATTTCATGAGCCGTTTAGAATAAAACAACCTTTGCTGAGTTTTTTTACATTAGCTTATTTGAACTAGCTTATAAATATGGGCCTTATCTAATAAGCAGGCAGGGATGCAACAGTTTGGGCTGATTTATAAGCCTGCTTAGTGGCCTGATGCCAACATGAGGTATGGCAGATATAAGTGACTGGCCCATGGTCAACACAATGGCTAAATCCACTATTCACCTATTGAAAAGCCCATTGCTGGAAAGTGCTCATTGAAACTAAGTAATAGGCACAATGGATTGAAACTAAGTAAATTCATGTTGGTTAATATAAAAATATGACATGATTAGTTAACCCATAGATTGACCAATACATCATATTAGTATTTAAACTAATTAATTCCAACGATAAAAAGAACTCATCTGTCTGATCTTAGGGTGTGTTAATTTTTTATGTACGTGCTTCTGCATTCAGTTATAGGATAATGTTATCTATAATTTAATAATTTACAAGAAGATGGTAGTTTTATCTATAATTTAGAAATTTTGCTTTCAGTTATACAGTTTTTAATAAAATGCAAGACTTTTGACCTAAACTAGAAGAGAACACAAAGGAATTTATAAGAGAGTGGAATATATATGCTTAAATATTCCATGCTTCTGCGGGCATGCACATAATTTTAGGTCGTGTTTGTTGAATCACACGCATGCGATCGAGATGTGATATGTTTAATTAATTAGTGGAGATCATGTAAATTAAAGAAAATATAATGTACTGATGAAATTCTTCACCTGAATCAGACCAAGAAGAAACAGGTCAAGCATTACAACACATATAGGTGATATGTGCGTGCTTAATTAATTAGTGAAAGAAACAGTGCGCCTATGTTAATTAGCACATGCGTCGTCGCTGTCTAATTGTAGGCATGCAAGGCATATCATATCACTGTAAGCACAGTTTCTTCTAACACTGTAGCTAATCAATTAAGTACGACTTTGCTTGTCCACTGCTTCCTCAATTTTACAAAGTTTTTTTTATAAAATTGATAAATTAGTGATGAAAGTAAAAGAATAAAGTATTATTTATTAATAATAGAATAATATTTTAAAATGACAAATAAAAATTCTTAATTTATAAACAGGCAAAAAAATTTATTTATTGTTTATTAATTTGAGGGGATAAAAATATTTTTTAAAGAGAGAGAGAGCAGTTGTAGTTTGCATGCAAATTGATCGCACTGTGTGCACATAGAACAAGGAGCTAGCTAGCTAGGCTCCTCTCTCCTCTCGATGAATTCCCAAACTAAAGTTCGAACTGATGGGACACTTGCATCATTTTTAAATCAGGCTCTCTCAACAGTGGTAATGATCACATATTAGAATCAAGTAGGGAAGATTAATTATCTTCTCTCTCTTTTTTGCATAGAAAAGACCAACATGAGTTTGTGTTACTGTGTACAGCAACAGAGAGATTATAAATTATGCAGAGAACAGATGCAAAGCAGCAGTTAGATAGAGAAAAGCAAACAGGTACTCCTGTTCTTCTACGTCCATGAAATGATAAATAAAACATTGGCAGTAATCTATTCGATCCATGACATAGAAATATATATGTCGCAATCATCATCAAGCTGCTGCAATGTACAGGATTGACGTGTGATTCAGTTAAGAACCATAAATTAATCAGTCCTTAACTATATGTCTCACAATATTTAAAGTCCCATCTCCTATTATCAAAGTAAATTTTACTACCAGTAATTACATATATTTGATCCAACCGATCAGGATCAAACTGATTTTGACTACTTAGCTATGGTGATGTTCTGAGGGGTAATATGCATGCATTGCTCGATTAAATTAACATGCAGTTCCCCAGCAGGCCACAGAAAAGGTTCTCTCTGTCTGTAACAAGCTTGATTGCTTGATCGATCGGACACGCACGAAAAGAACAACGAAGGAATGAAGGACACATGTTGATCATGAAATGACACCATTAATTGAATCGAGGAGTACAAGTGAAGTGAAGTGAAGCAGGAGTAGGAGAGATGCATTGGTTTGAGAGCCCTAGTTTTGCTCATTTGGGCATGGTAGTCACAAGGCACCCCATTTTGGGGGAGAAAGACACACAAAAAGATACCAAAATGGTCATTTCATGGCTCATCTGCTGCAGGGTGTTCATAAAAGCCACACTAGCTGCTGCATGCATGAATATTGTATCCATATCATTTATGTACTTGTTGTTGTGAAGTGAAATGATAATTAAGGAGTATGGATAGGCTTGCACACGTGAAACTACTTAAACCCCCCCTAAAAATATACCCTGCTTTGTTGTGATGTATGCATTTTATATGGAGATGTACACATGCAAGCCATAAACATTTGTTTCCATTGTATATTAGTAACTCTTGTGCAAAGCCATTGCAGCAATCAGAGAACAAAAGGAACAGTACTTAATATAGCTGGGATGACATCTGGCTAGGTTGCTCTTCATGAAAGCTTGCATTGGAGTGCTTGACCCAACTCATTTATCACATGAATGTTAATTACAGTGCCTTTTCTATGCAAATTCTGGCCCTAACTCATGTGGATACTACAATCTTGTTTACATCTTGTTTTCCTTCTATTTCTGAATTTCCAAAGTAGGGCATGATTACTAGATGAGTTGAACATCTCTATTGACTAATCAATAAACAGAATTGTACTACACATCAAAATATGTTCATTGGTTCCCCTCTTCACTTGGATTTTTCCTAGTGTGTTTATACACATACAAAACATGCTAACCTACTAGTCCATGATATCTGGGAAGAGTTTGCAAGTTCCTATAGGAATTCAGTTTCCATGTTAAAAAAATAAGCCCTTGTTCCAGAAATTAAATTCCATGAATTCCAGTTTGTCAAAACTTAATTGTGTAATTCTTCAATACTGTGATTCACCCATTTTTGTGTTTCTACAGATAGAGGCATGTACTAATTAAAAAGTCTAATAATCATATAGCTTCCCAGATACTCCACTAATTAATCCTCTATAGTTGTACCCTACCTAGATTTCTTTTGAGCAAATCAAGGTTGTTAAAGACTTTTTCTAATTCACTGGCTAGCCCTTTGTCTGATCTAAGGGAAAACTTCTAATTAACTAAAACGAAACATCCTTATTTACTTCTTGCATACTTCATCGATTAGCTATAATTATTTTCTATATATACATCCCCTTTGTTTATCCAAACATATATGCATCTAGTATATAGACATGTATCCAGCTGGCTAATTTGATACAACGATCAAGAACAAGATGCAATAATATAACTATTGCACTCTGCAAATTGACTCACAAGGAATCAGAACGTACATAGAAAAAATCAATCATACATCGAAGAAAAATGCAAATTGTAAACACATACATATCGAACTGATTTTAATTTGCATGTATATATATGAATCAAACAGCTGGGTCATGGGACCCATGCATTAATTTCAGAAACACCTGATATTTCAGTATTCAATTCATTCAAACATCTTGATGCAAGCAAAAGCATACCAATCAACAAAATTATAGGAAAAACAAATAAACAAGAAAATAACTATCATTCGTAAGGATCAGGTGAATCCAATAATGGACATATGTCATAGAAGTTGAAATCGACAAAATATGACTTGCAGTTGGCACACATTATTAGAATGTTGAGCTTGGAATTTGCAATATAATCATACTACGAATCAAACTAAACATCAATTCCAACACAAACAAATCCACTAATTTGACAATTGATTTGATCAATTTATGAGTGCATGTCCTCACAACACATTCCAAGCAGCAAAGACACCGGACCGATCAACAATTAACATAAGTCTCATAAAGGTAAACACAAAAACATCAGGAAGATCACAAAGACATAACAGATCGAAGAGGAGAACGATTTGAGAGAGATAAGAAATGACTACTTGTTCTTGTACATGTCCATGTGCCGACCCCCTCGCGTTTCTTGCAGACCTCGCCGGCTCGTCCGATGGGATCTCCATCCATCATGAGAACGGTGGCCTCCCGACGCCGGCGCCGGCGCCGGGCCAACCGGCGTGCCCGTCCATCGGCATTGGCGGCATCCCGAACGGCAGCTGGTTGAAGAA
>KE373225.1:156762-174181 GCA_000418225.1 Zizania latifolia
AAGAGGGGTGGGGCTAGCACGTGAAGGCTGCTGGTCATTGCTACTTCACCCTAACCCTAGCCGCCACACCTCTCCTCTCTCCACGATCACAAGTGTTGTGATTGATCTTCCGAATCTCGCGAGTGGTGCTAGCACACCGGCGTGAGGTGATCCCGTCCCTGTACGTGTGGATACCGTAGAGGCACCGTTACTGCATCGGTGCTCGTCTTCTTCCGTTGGAGAACGCCGGATTACGCCGATTTCGCCGCCGACGAACGGACGGAGCTGTGAGGAGCAGCTCAAGGACGCGCTTCATCGACTCTACTTCCGCTGCCCGAGCGCGTCTCGAGGCTCAAGGTAACGATCCATGATCCCATTACACGCATGGTTCCTTGGCTAACGGGGTAAATTTTTGAAATTAAGTGCTAGCGTAGCCTCCCCATAACCTAACACCGGTTCCACCCGAAACTTCTGGGTCGAAATAAATTCGATGCAGAATGTTATTTTTGGAAATTTCAGTTGGACCGAAAGTTCTGAGTGCAGAAGTTTTGGTTAGGCCGGAAGTTCCTGAAAAGACACTGATGTCGCCTAGAGGGGGGTAAATAGGCGTTCCTGAAAAATTATTCAAATAGAAATGTTAAACCTCTCGGATTATCCGGTTTATTCTGGAACATCCGGGGTCCGGATGTTCCAGGATGAGTCAAAAGTTCCGGACCAAAATAAATCGATACAGAAGGTTCATTTTGGAAGTTCCGGGATTAACCGGAACTTCCGAAATTCCTGGCAGCACTCCAGAAAACAGGTCATAACTTTTGACTTCGAAGTCCGATTTTGATGATCTTGGACATTTTGGAAAGCTTATTAAAAGGGCTATCCAACTCAACAAAGAACAAGACTTAAAACCCCAAGGAGAAAAGATTATGACTTTAGTTTTCTCGCAAGATAGCAATGGGATAAAATACTTTGAGCACCGAGACATATACAAACACATCAACTTTGTATCTCTCTTAGTAGCATGGTATTTCTATACTCAAATATAAGTATAAAAGATTTATAACAATAGGAACACCCTCATATTATCTTGTTTCTTCATTTTTGAGGGACGATAAAGTTGAAACCATTTCATCATTGGGACTATTCACCTACATAAGACTAGTTGAACACGTTAGTCCCAAAACATTTATACATTTGCCTTGAGCAATGTTCACTTTAAATTTTGGCTTGGTGTAGGTCAACATATGAAGTATGGATGCTTCCATATATTTAAGCCACTCGACATCCTTCAATATATGAAGTCTGAACTTGCTCTTCTCTTTATCACTTCTTGCATTATTTGAATAAGTGATGTGGATCACCCGTAGTTTCTTATAGACTTACATAGTTCATCGGTACAAAGCTTATACTCGCTCTTCACCATCGCATTGGTCCTTCGGCGCCAAGCCTATGCTTGCCCTTCACCCTTATATGGTCCCTCGTAGCCGAGTATCACTTGCCCTTCACCGTCTTGCCATAGAAAACCACTTCGTATCCAACATTTTCAATATATTCACTTGATTCTCATTAATCAATGATATAGATCACTTTACGCTTCATGATACTCAAGTTCTTGTCAATCGCTAACTTTAGCTTGTATTTCTCATGTCCATCAATATAGATATACCAAGTTTGTATGAACCATCTTCATGATTAATATTCCACTTGATTCTCAACATATAGTCAATGGTATAAATCACATTGTTCTTCATGATTAATATTCCACTTAATTCTCAACATATAATCAATGGTATAAATCACTTTGTCCTTCATGACTCTTAGCTTCTTGTCAATCATCAAATTAAGCTTTCATTTATCATATCAATCAATATATATTTAACAAGCTTCTATAAATTATTTTCATTGTCATGTTGTTTGAGATCCATCAATCAATAGTGTTATTTCATTAAACTCAAGGGAGATTGATCCAAGGAACTTTGATCAAAATTTCCGGTTTAATATGAATTGAAATGCTAACAATCTTCATAATCAATATTTTACTTGTTGATTCTCAATATATGAGCAATCAACCTTTTTGCTTGATGTCGGAACTTAACCTAACACACAAACTCATAAAAATAGTTAGTCCCCACATTCATTGTCATGAATCACCAAAACTCAATATAACTCAAGGACTGAGCTTTTTCAGTTCTGAGGTCCGGAAGTTCCAGTTAGGCCAAAAGTTCTAAACAGAAATAAATTCGTACAAAATGTTATTTCCAGAAGTTTTGGTTAGGACCGGAAGTTCTGGGCCAGATGAACAGATTAGATCTGTTGGGCTTTAATACTGATTAAAGGCCTATGAGAGGGCACTATATAAGGAGAGGAGGGGCTAGGACGAAAAGGCTGATGCCATTGCTGCTGGTTGTTGATTCGATCTAACCCTAGCCGCCACCTCTCCTGGCTACACCGGTTGTGGTCATCTCTCCCCTGATCTCTAGCGCGGTACTAGCATACCTGCTTGAGATGATCCCATCCCTATACGTGTGGATACCGTAGAGGCACCGCTACTACTACGGTACTGATCTTCCCATGGAGATCGCCGGACTACGTCGTCTTCATCACCGACGAACGGATGGAGCTGGGCGGAGTTCTAAGAGGACGCGCTTCATCAGCTCTACTTCCGCTGCCTTAGCGCGTTTCGTGGCTAGAGGTAATGATCTATGATCCCATTACACGCATGGTTCCTGGGCGAATGGGGTAAATTTTTTGAAATTAGCGCTAGCGTAGCCTCCCTACAACCCAACAGTGGTATCAGAGCCTACGTGTGTAGTGTTCGATTTGGATCGATCACATATATGTGATATGTGGTGAAAATAGATTAGATCTATTGCTTTTTTGCGTCGGATTTTCTGGAAGTTCCGATTGGACCGGAAGTTCTGGGACGAAATAAACTTCGATACAGAATGTTATTTTTGGAAGTTTCGGTTGGACCGGAAGTTCCGGGTCTGGAAGTTCCGGTTAGACCAGAAGTTCCAGACAGAAATAAATTCCGTATAGAAAGTTATTTTCGGAAGTTCCGGGTATGACCCGGAAGTTCTGAGCCAAAATAAATTCGACACAGAAGGTTGATTTCGGAAGTTCTGGCCCTGAGTCGGAAGTTCCGGGCCTTTGAGCCGGAAGTTCCGGATCTAGTTTTCAATCACGTGTAGATTCTTCGCCTAACTTATTTTTGCAGAGAATGTTGTGGCTGGTATGACCTTGCAATGTATAAGATACAAGCATGTAATTTTTATGGCTTACGTGTCATGATTAATTGCAGCTCAAGGCTGTTCAAATGTTGTACGATCTGCACATCGACATGTGATGATTCTACTCATGTAATTAGTATAGTGCTATTAGATGTAATAGACTGTTACAAGTTCATAGAGGCTTGAAGCGTGATGACCTGAAGAACAGGAACCATGCGAGAAGGGCCATACTATGTCACAGTTAATATGATTGCATGCGATGTTTATTTATGTTCCTGTCATACTATTCTTTCATGTTCTGTGTACGGTAGGCATCGTTACCATGTTAGAATAGTTTCCCTCAGAAAATTAAGAATTTTGATGCCCTTTCCAATAGTTGCACCTATAAAGGTTTTGATCATTGTATGGTGGATCTGCCAAAGCAGGGTGCCATCTTTTATCTTGACCAGTTAGGGTGGATGTCAGACAACCACATGTATAGTATTGGTTTGTTTAACAAAGCTATCAAAATGGTTTTAGGCTTTGGGGCATAGAGTTGGGAGTCGGGCATTAGATGATGCCCTAACAAATAAGAGCCACATAGGATGTGATTAGCAAGTGTTGCTTACCTATGTCAATAATCTTCTAGCAGTGATGTCAAAACTCACTAGGAGTTAGTTGAATATGGATCTTGTTCCACTATGTGTCGTTAGAGGGAAAACGATCATTTTTCATATAGTGGAGCATCTTTTATTTGATAGAAGATTCACATAGCATAGTGCTGAACCTTACATTTTGTTGTAGATTATGGCACCTACTGCAAAGAACACTTTCATTTTTAATCTACGATAAATTCTTAAAAAGGAAAAGCTTTCTGGAATAAACTTTATTGACTGGTATAGAAACTTGAGAATTGTTCTCAAACAAGAGACAAAGGAATATGTTCTAGAGGAGCCCCATTCTGATAAACTAGAAGATGATGCATCTGCTGCAGATCGGCGCGCTTATGAGAAACACGCAAACGATTCAATTGATGTCAGTTGTCTTATGCTTGCTTGTATGTCCTCTGAGCTTTAGAAACAATATGAGGACAGGGATACTTATGTTATGATCGTGGGACTCAAAGGCATATTTGAGAACCGAGCACGGACTGAGAGATATAACGTCTCAAAGTCTCTGTTTACGTGCAGGTTGGCGGAAGGCAGGCCAGTCAGTCCTCATGTGATTAAGATGATTGGTTACATTGAGAGCATGGAAAAACTTGATTTTTCCTTGACCAAGATTTGGCCACGGATGTGATTCTCCAGTCGCTCTCGCTGAGCTTCGAGCCGTTCATTTTGAAATTTCATATGAACAACATAGAGAAAAGCATGGCTGAATTGCATAGGATGCTAAAAACTGCTGAGGAAAGCATTAAAAGAATTCTAATCATGTGATGATGGTTCAAAAGGATACCAAGAAGAGAAAATGTAAGGAAAAGGTTAAAGCTTCAGATGTGATCTTGAGCTCTAAGTCTAAACTAGCTAGAAAGTCCAAGACTGGCCCTGCTACTTCTGACACTTGCCACCACTGCCATAAGACTGGTCATTGACGGAGGAATTGCAAGTTGTACTTGGAAGAACTCAAGAAAAAGAAGAAAAGCGTGACTTCTACTTCAGGTATAAATGTTATTAAAATTAATCTTGCTACTCGTTCAAGTGATTCATGGGTATTTGATACCGAATTAATGATTCATATTTGCAAATCGTTGTAGGGACTAAAAAGGACTAGGAAGTGTGCAATAGGTGAATTGGATGTCCGCGTCGGCAATGGTGCAAAAGTTGTTGCGTTGGCCGTCGGCATTTATTCTTTGTCGCTACCCTCAGGATTAGTTTTGGAATTGAATAATTGTTATTTCATTCCTGTCTTGGATAGAAACATTATCTCTTCTTCATATTTAGAGGAAGATGGTTTTGAATTCGTAAAAAAAAGTGTTGTTCGATATTTTTGAATGGTATGCTCTATGGTGTTTGTCCATTATTGAATGGTTTATACATTCTGAATCTTGAGGATACACATATTTATAACATTAATACGAAAAGGCATCAGCTTAATGATTTGAATCCCACCTATGTTTGATATTGTCGTTTAGGTCATATAAATAAGAAGCGCATGCAGAAGCTTCATAAAGATGGGTTTTTGGAGTCATTTGATTTCGAATCGTTTGATACAAGTGAGTCTTGTTTACTTGGTAAAATGACTAAGACGCCTTTCACTGGTCAAAGTGAGAAGGCAAGTGAATTGTTAGCCATTGTACATACTGATGTATGTGGACCAATGAGTTCTACGGCCAGAGGTGGTTTTTAGTACTTCATTACTTTTACCGATGACTTTAGTAGATTTGGTTACATCTACTTAATGAGGCATAAGTCAGAATCCTTTGAAAAGTTCAAGGAGTTCCACAATGAGGTACAAAATCATACAGGCAAGACAATTAAATTTCCGCGATCGGATCATGGAGGTGAATATTTGAGCCATGAGTTTATTGATCATCTAAAGCAGTGTGGAATTATTCCGCAGCTGACTCCACCAGGCACGTCTCAATGGACTGGGGTGTCCGAGCGGAGGAACTAAACTTTGTTAGACATGGTCCGGTCAATGATGAGTCAATCTGATCTTCCATCGTCCTTCTGGAGATTCACTCTAGAAACTGCTGCTTTTACCTTAAAAAGGGTTCCATCTAAATCTGTAGAGAGGACGTCATATGAGATATGGACTGGGAAGCGTCCCGGGCTATCTTTTCTAAAGATATGGGGTTATGAGGCCTATGTAAAACGTTTGACATCTGATAAGCTCACTCTCAAATCTGATAAATACTTCTTTGTGGGGTATCCTAGGGAAACCAAAGGATATTACTTTTATAACCGAAAAGAGGGCAAAGTATTTATCGCCCGGAATGGTGTCTTTCTTGAGAAAGAGTTTCTCTCGAAAGAGGTTAGTGGGAGCACGATGCGACTCGAAGAGATTCGAGAACCACTAGAAAGTGTTTTAGCTCCTACTGAACCACAGCTCGATATGCAAGATGTTGTAGAACTTGTTGTTGAGACACCAGCCCCACATCGGTCAGAGAGGTTGAGTCGTGTGCCCGAGTGGTTTGTATTTTTGACCACTGGGCAGCGCGACATATTATTGTTGGACAATAATGAACCTACGACCTATTCAAAAGCGGTGATGGGACCAGACTCTGAGAAATGGCTTGGAGCCATAAGATTCGAGTTAGAATCCATGCGAGAAGATCAAGTTTAGAACTTGGTCGATCCACCTGATGGTGTTAAAACTATTGAGTGTAAATGGATTTTTAAGAAAAAGATAGACGTTGATGGAAATGTTTACATCTATAAGGCACGATTGGTGGCGAAAGGTTTCAGACAGATTCAAGGTGTTGATTATGATGAAACGTTTTCGTCCGTCGCAATACAAAAGTCTATCTGGATCATCCTAGCAATTACCGCATATTATGACTATGAGATATGGCAAATGGATGTCAAGATAGCAAATGAAATCTTAAGTGAGGATGTGTACATGACACAGCCTAAAGGTCTTGATGATCCAGAGAATGTTGGGAAAATTTACAAGCTGCAAATGTCCATTTATGGGCTAAAGCAAGCTTCTCAAAGTTGAAATCTTCGTTTCGATGAAATGATCAAAGGGTTTGGTTTCATCAATAATGAAGAAGAGCCTTGTATTTACAAAAAGGCTAGTAGAAGCGCACTTGTATTTTTGGTCTTATATGTAGATGACATATTGTTGATCGAAAATGATATTCAAATGTTTGATGCTGTTAAATCTTCATTACGAAAAAGTTTCTCAATGAAAGATCTTGGAGAGGCAGCATATATTTTGAGCATAAAGATCTATAGAGATAGATCGAGAAGGCTAATTGGATTAAGCCAAAGCATGTACATTGATAAGGTATTGAAACGGTTCAATATGCAGAATTCCAAGAAAGATTTTCTGTCAATGTCACATGGTATTACGCTCAACAAGAGTCAGTGTCCTTCGACACCTGATGAGTTGGAAAAGATGAGTGCGATCACATATGTCTCCGCAATCGGATCCATCATGTATGCCATGCTTTATACATGCTTAGATGTTTCTTATGCTCTAAGTGTTACGAGCAGATACCAATCAAACTTAGGTGAAAGTCACTGGACGATTGTAAAGAGTATCCTTAAGTACTTGAGAAGAACTGAGGATATGTTCCTAGTATATGGAGGTGAGGAAGAGCTCGTTGTAAATGGTTATACCGACGCTAGCTTCCAAACCGACAAGGACGATTCGCGATCGCAGTCTAGATTTGTGTTTTGCCTCAATGGAGGCGTAGTAAGTTAGAAGAGTTCCAAGCAAGAAATGGTTGCAGATTCAACAACGGAGGCCGAGTACATTGCAGCTTCTGAAGCTGCGAAGGAGGCTGTTTGGATCAGAAAGTTTGTTTCTGAGCTGGGTGTTGTTCCTAGTGTGTCCAGTCCAGTGAACCTCTATTGTGATAATAGTGATGCCATTGCGCAAGCCTAGGAGCCTAGGTCGTACCAGAAGTCCTAACATATACTGCGGCGCTATCACCTCATCCGAGAGATCATAGATAGAGGTGATGTAAAGATATACAAAGTGCGCACGGATTTAAACATTGTCGATCCGTTGACGAAACCTCTCTCACAGCCCAAGCATGAGAAGCACTTGAGCTCTATGGGTATTAAATACTTGTGTGATGGAGTCTAGTGTATATGAGAGAAAGTGTCTTGTCTATGCTAATGTACATTTGGATAATTGATTATCTTGTTTCTTGAATAAATGTCTTTTACATTGACCATCAAGTATGTGACTTGTTTGTGAAACTCTTTGTTTTATAAAGATGTTATTCTAAACGATCCCTAATCTCATATCGTCATGTGGGACAGTGATGATTTATAGATTAGCACATCTGTCTGATTAATGATCATGTTTCATGGATCATAAACAAGGAGATGTCAAATCAGTGATGTGAACTCATGTTAGTGAACATGGAGTTAGATAGATCCACTTTGAGATACTACTAGGATTGTTATTTTTAATATGCCATCAGTTGTCATCTCAAATGGTGTACCTACAGAGTCCTTAGACCTGAGATCGTCATTGATTCCAGAATGTATAGTGCATACTTAGGGGCTTCCAAACGCTATTTCATAACTGGGTAGTCATAAAGGTTGCTTTTGGGTGTGTTATGAAACATGTCGTGGGATATGAGCGGTCAAGATGAAATTTACCCCTCCTAAATAACGAGAGAGACGTCTCTGGACCCCTCGAGATAGTTAGATTGAAAAAGTGCATAGCCATGCCACTATGATCAAATAGTTGATCATGATTAATCCACTACTTTATCGAGTGAAGTATCAATCTATCACAAGGGTGGCACGAATCTCGCCTTGAGCTTGACTGATGTTGTGTGGTAAAAGGATTGGTGTGTGAGTATATCAAGGTTCAGAAAATATGATTTTGATTTTGTATGCTTTTGGGTGTCAATATGTGCTGCTAGGTACCGCTATTGATCAGCGATCTAGAAAATGTTTTCGGGTAGCGGCCGTTTGCATATGAACCTATCGGGTCACATGCTTAAGGGGATGTGATTTAAAGCTTGCAAGAATTGGCTCTTGTGCAAGTGAGAGATTGATGGAAATATGCCCAAGAGAATTCTGGGGGAACCGGAAGTTCTGGCTTGAGGCCGGAAGTTCCGAGTTCTGGAGCATCCGGAAGTTCCGAGCCAGCCCCAGTTTCAGTTTTGATTTTTGGAGGAACCGGAAGTTCCGGTTGGACTGGAAGTTCCGGGCATGCCTGAAAGGTGAATTCTAGACGAACCGGAAGTTCCGGTTCTGGGTCAAAATAAATTCGATGCAGAATGTTATTTTTGGAAGTTCCGGTTGGACCGAAAGTTCTGGGTGCAGAAGTTTCGATTAGGCCGGAAGTTCCTGGGTCCGGAAGTTCCGGTTAGACCAGAAGTTCCGGGCAGAAATAAATTCGTACAGAATGTTATTTTCGGAAGTTCCGGTTAGGACCGGAAGTTCCGGGCCAGACGAACAGATTAGATCTGTTGGGCTTTAATACTGACTAAAGGCCAATGAAAGGGCACTATATAAGGAGAGGAGGGGCTAGGACGAAAAGGTTGCTACCATTGCTGCTGGTTGTTGATTCGATCTAACCCTAGCCGACACCTCTCCTGGCTACACCGGTTGTGGCCATCTCTCCCCTGATCTCTAGCGCGGTACTAGCATACCGGCTTGAGGTGATCCCGTCCCTATACGTGTGGATACCGTAGAGGCGCCGCTGCTACTGCAGTGCTGATCTTCCCGTGGAGATCGCCGGACTACGTCGTCTTCATCACTGACGAACGGACGGAGCTGGACGGAGTTCTTCGAAGACGCGCTTCATCAACTCTACTTCCGCTGCCCTAGCGCGTTTCGTAGCTAGAGGTAATGATCTATGATCCCATTACACGCATGATTCCTGAGCGAACGGGGTAAAATTTTTGAAATTAGTGCTAGCGTAGCCTCTCCATAACCCAACAGGCTCGAGGTAGAGGCCTCACCAACGATGACCACATGGAAAGCACATTAGAACGACGACAAAAACGATGGAAAGAGCCCCTCCATGTCCACCTCGGATCTAATCTTCTTCTTTTTCATCATCGCCTCTCCTCCTCTATTGTGGCTCGGGGTAGAGGCCTCACCGACGATGACCACATGGAAAGCACATCGGAACGACGATAAAAACGACGGAAAGAGCTCCTCCATGACCACCTCGAATCTAATCATCACCTTATTTAAATGAAAAGAAACTAAAAGAAGCTGTATAAAACAGACCTGAAATAAAAAAACCGACCTTTAGTGACACGTGAACATCTATACCCGTCACTAATGATCCACCTTTAGTGACGGGTATAGAAGTGACGGGTATAGATCTATACCCGTCACTAAAGGTGGACCATTAATGATGGGTATAGATGTATGGCCGTGACTAAAGGTGATCTTTAGTGACGGGTGTATACCCGTCACTAAATGATAGGTCATTACTGACGTGATAAGAGTGACGGGTGCGATGCCTGTCACTAATGACTTTTATGACCCGTCACTAATAGCTCTTTTTTAGGTAGTGTGTGTACATGTGTGCATAGATTTGCAAAAGGATTGAAAGCAAAACTTCATCTGAATTATTGATGATTAAAGGCATTGATGAATGCTTACTAATCAAATACTGGACCGAATAAGCGGGCATACAAATAAGATAATGAACCTACTTAATTAACCTGTGGACTGTTAAATGACACTATATAGTCTAATATCTGAAACTTAAACTGTTATGTTTTATAGTGAAGTTTAGAAAGATCCTCCTATGTTTGGAGGGGGCCGGGGCGACTCCCGCTCATCTCCTCAAGGCTGGCCCGGGTATCACTAACCCGTAATTTTTTGACTTTTTATTGGCTCATTATGTCCAATAATTGAACAAGTTACTGTTGTTTGACCACGTACCATCAATAACTGATCGGCCAACAGTATTGTTAGTAACAGTGACCCATGTATCAATAACCGATCGGCCAACAGTGTTAGTAACAGTGACCCATGTTCTACGTATGCAGTATGCACACGCATCATATCGGCATGGCGCCACCACAGCCGTACGTGCGTGCGTATACACGGGAGATAGCTAAGCTGCTAGCTACGCGTCGCCGGGATGAAGAGGGGGACTGATGAGACTGCAGGCAGCAGCCGGCCGGCCGCACAGGAGGCATGCTGCAAGCTGCATGCAGCTGCCCATGCATATCACCCGATCGATCACCTCGGGACTCGCGAGCAATCGATGGAGGCAACAGGCCATCGATCACGGCCGGCCGGCCGGCCGCCCGTGCTTGTGTCCACTAGCTACCTACCTTCTTGTGTCAACCCGGCCGCCCGGTCGTCGAGATGCATGCTTAAACGCATGAATCTAGAGGAGGAAGACGACGCCGGCCAGCATGTTTTCTGGTCCGATTTATGGCAATGTATGCTTAGATATATATAGTAGTATTTGATTTATAAGGGTAAGAATTATGTCTTTAATTTATATTTTGGATTTTTTTACTTGCATGCATGCTTGTTTGCTGGAGATCGACCTTAATTACATGGATTCGATTTTGTCTTTTTTAGACGATTATAGCCCTTCATAGTTTTACTACTATCATTTGTGTCAATTGTATAAATAAACCTTTTCTCTAGGATGAAGAGAAATGAAATGTGTGTGGATTACTAACGGTAGAGAATACCACAGATTAAATTTCTCTTTTTTCAGCGATGCTCATAATTAAGTCGAACACATTTGACGTAAGCAACAAAAAATAATTGAGGCTAACACTTTTATACTTCTATTCAGGTGGTCCAATATCCAATGCTAAAAACTAAAAAACACCAACCTTAAACTAATTATAAAATTAACTTTCAACTTAAATTGGGAGCCTGGCTTAAGCTAATAAAGCTTTTGAGATTTAGGGTGGGTGTGTTGTAGATTTAAAAAAACTATTATGAGCTGTGAAAAAATTATTGTTAGTTGAAAAGTATGAAAAAACTATGAAGTTGTTTAATTGGTTAGAGTAGTTGTGAGTCTATGGTAGATCGAACAACAGGAAACGATGATTACATACCTCAATTGACATAATAAATATAATAAATTTATACGGACCGACGAAAGGATCGGATAACATAAACCATAAAAGTTATGGAATCTGGTGATGGACAACTTTTATTTTACTAACAAAAAGTTGTTACGGTTAGAAAAACTTGTTTTATCTTATACTTACTTGGTTTAACTTTTAACTTTCTAACCAATAAGCTAAGCTAGTTAGAAAAACTAAATCAAATACACCATACTAAAAAGAGTACATGCATATGTTCTAATGATAAAATCTGTATGCTCTTTAGTCTCCATTTTAATTAATATGAACAAAATTAATATGAACAAAAGACAACATAACCATGAACAATTGTCAAGAAAACTTTAAAAGGGATTAGCGTTTTTCAATGCAAGGAATTACACGAGGGGAACAGAGATAGCTAGGATAGGAGAGGCAGACCTTCTGCTGACAATAATTAAGCCCATCACACATTAATTTAATTCAACGCCATCTAAACTAATCTGCAGCTTTGCGTGATTCCCGAGGTCCGATCTGTCCTACCTCTGCAACCAATCAGCGAGTGCCACGTATAGTAGGTGCGGAATGCCACCCACACCTGCATGCTCCCGTCGGCGACAGCTGAACGCCGGCTGCTGGTCAAACCTGCTGTGATCGACGATCACCTTCAATTCTGGAGCTCTGGTGCTGAATTGCCTTCACGTTCGAGTGAAAATTCCTGGGTTCTACTACGTATCTTGGAGTATTATGTCGGGTGCATATAATTCTATTGAAGCTAAAAATATATATTTTTGGTGTAGTGGTAAAATCATGAGCATACAACTTTAATTATAGGAAATTTTACAGTACTTAAGAGGTACCACAATTTTTAGTGTTAATTTAACACTAAAAATTGTGGTACCTCTCAAGGACTATAAAATTACTCTTAATTATATGCTACTATAGAATTTAAATCCTAATTGCCTACTTCTAATGAGAATCATGGTTGTATCCCTAACCTCGTTCTCTAGAGTAATGTTAATAATGTGGGGGTATATGATCACTAAGCAATATAGGAAATCTAAGAACAAAAACTGAGGCCGAGTTAGAATTGACCGAACAGTTAGTACTTGGTTCATATATTGGTCTGTTGAAAGGAGCAAAGTACCTAAAGTCCAAATTGACTCGATACGACTACGTCTTCAAGATTTAGCTCTCCATAGATATCCCAAGTCCCCGTTTGGTCATTCCCAAGTCACTAACCCTAGCCGCTAGCTTGTCTTTGCCTTGTGCCACGCCGTGCCACCTGCCACAATGCTTGCCTTGTGTCCCATCACCGCCTACCTTGCACTACATCGTCACTGCCTACCTCGTATCACGTCGTTGCCGTCTGCCTCGCAACACTTATGGTCTGTTGCCCATGGTTTGGTTTTTGTTAGGTCAGGTAAAACCGAAAACCGAGTTGATATTTCAGTTAATCAAATTATCGGTTGAAGAAAAAATCAGTTTCATGTTTCTAAATATGAATACATTGACCGAATTTTCGATTTTGACCGAATGACTATCCCTAGATATCACAAGTATCCTTCGTATCGGAAGGATGGCAAGTTGGCAACAGAGACGATCCATAGAGAAATTTCAGGTCTCCAAGCAGCACCCATTGCTAACCCTAGGCATTACGCCTAATCAAGGGTTTGTTAGTAAATACACATATATAAGAAACACACATACATGAACATCACAACTAAAATAAAATTTTTCTAATGTAATAATATTTTATAACATGGTGCATAAAACGGCAGGCACCTCTTTGCTTAGCTTACACAATCCATGATGATGTCCTCCGTGTTTGTTTATTTCTCCCTCGACGTTATCACCAACCACGTAGGATTACATGGCCGAGGCAATTGTAGCTGAGATGCGATACAATATGCATAATTTGGAACTGTCCAACACATCATGCATATATATTTATATATATCTGTATGCAAAGTCAATTCGGACGACGTACGCCATCGCTCATGGCATATGTTTCATGGACAGCGTGCCTACGTGGAGCCTGCGAGTTATCAATTTTTTTTTTATCATCAGATGCATCCTGATCTAGCTCGATCGATCGATGACTCGATCTACTGACGAAGTCGCTCTCTGACGAAGAAACGAAATGGAACCCATGCATGGATCTACTTTCTGGACAGGTCAAAACTTGATTTCCATGCATCCTACTTCTAGCCGGTCATTTTTAAGCTTTTTTAACCATGTAAACTCTGCCGCTCTTGCCTCGAAAATTACAGTCGAGTTGAATAAAAATTGATCATGGTGAATGCCATTTTGTTTTTTAGGTCTCCTTTTTTTAATAGAAAGATCGAAGTAGCAATTTTAATATGTATCATGCGTATGTTATTCCGTGGTGGACATGGTGAGATGTATTAAAATTAATGAATCATGTAACACTTCGATTTGGGTTTGTTTTTAGTGCCTAAAGACCCTTCTTATTACTAGCTTATAGTTCTGATTGGTCGAAAAAAGCTTCTGTTTTGAGGCTTATTGAGCTTATTTAGATCCACTCTTCACCTAATATCAAAAAAATATCCCAAATAATGATATGATCAATTACCTATGTTGTTTGGATTATGTGTAGTATGGTAAAAATATTGTATTACCATACTACACATACAATAAGCTCATATTTCAAAAACAGTTTAGGATCCACAGGATGGCAAGCTTCTCACAATTTTTTTGAACAACTGCCTATTTGAACTGTTAAGATTAAATTGGCTTATGAATAAACTAAAACTGGGGCCTTAAGACATGTTTGTTTTTTCACCACTTCTTTAGGGCAACTGTCACCTATTGCAAGATGCATCACTGGATAAGATGATTCGAAACAATCTAGCATCATATATATTAGTGCATAGTATATTTTTCTTCTTAGCAACAACTACTTTGTTAAGTTCTCTTTGTCAAATGCCAACAATGGCAGCTGGGTAATGTCAAGCATGGCAAGATTCCGATATAAAAGAAATATGATTCCTCCAACCAATCATTTTAACAATGATATGTACAGCTATTGCCCATTTCTTACAGTAAAATTTTTCCTTAGAAGAACACTTGTAGACTGTACTACTGTTCCAGAGTTCATATAATTTGTACTTTCTAGTAATTTATAGGCTTCAGTAAACTAAAACCTCCATAACATTTACATTTCGTAAATTTGTAAGCCGGTCAGTTTCTACTTTCTAGGCCTCAAGAGCCAAAGTCCCATAGAATAGGTGTCACTGGGCCACTAGGACCAACAAAACATGCATTGCACAAGTAACTGACTGATGCAAAAACCAACAGAACAAGTGACAGGTAACAGGTAGTTCAAACTTCAGACTTTCAGATGGAAGTATCTAACTTCCCAGTACAGGTAATGCAATGCTTTGTCCCATGTAAGCATGGATACAGCAGAGACAGCACAACATGAAATTCAGTCTAACAACACAAACTCTGTCTTGAGACCAGGTTTCGCAATGGCAGATATGGCATTTGGAGCCGGTAAGGCACTCACCGGAGGAAGCGCAGGCGACGAAAGACCAAGCAGTCAGGCTGCTTCCCTTATTAATCAGTTTCATCTATCCAGTCACCATAGATCCTGCTGATCTTGTCAGGGCCCTTCCATTTCTGAATGGGCCTCTGTACCTGCCCAGACCTTTGGCTGACGATGGTAGAACGCTGTGACTGTGCACCTAGATGGTACATGTCTGCGTGAGGGGGTACTGCGGTGGATGCAACGGCAGTCTCTGCTGGAGCTTTCGCAGATAGTGCGGCCTGCTTTGAGTCAGGAGTTGATGCAGCGTCCCTACTGTCAATGTCAACAAGTCCCCCACCATACTTGTGGAGTTCTGAAATAAAATTCAGAGAGAATGTGAGCTACATCAAGAGGTTTTTTGCTATTACAATTAAATATTAAAAAACATCTCAATGAACAAGACTAAAGTGCAATAGGTATATTTACTATTTAGTGATTCTCAAAGATGATTTATACATGCAGGGGACTGATACGCGCATAACAGAACAAATTGTATTCTGTAAATCTGCATCTGGCTACAAATGGGCACCTCTTTCAGTATTACTACTGCATATTTCAGTTTTAATGAATACTCATCCTGGAGAGAAAAAAAATGAAATAGAGAACACGATGCAAGATAAATTCTGCAGATGGAGATATCTAACTGTCCACAGTTAACCCAGTGATCATATTGTGTACATCACTCTACAATGCCTTTTTGATCCAAACAAAGACCAAGATTCAATACAAGGGGTTACATGTATCTTGCAGGAATGGTAGAGTCAGAAACATAATGTTGCGTAAAGGGGGTAATAGGATAGCACATCGAAGTCAACCTAACTAGGTCATTCAACTATTAATAGGTGGACTGGAACTCAAATATTGTGCGGAGCTAGAAAGGTGAATAACAAAAGGCTTAGAAAATACCTAAACTTGACATGATCTATGGGCACTGTAAATGTTACTACATATCACAGCTTGAATTAAAAAATGCATTTCGCCAGCATAATCACAATGCGTCAATCACACTGGAAAACTTCTAAATACTTGGTATGCACAGGAGCAGACACCAGACCCACCATCATTGGACACTTCTTCGTAATCCATAGACAATACATGGGCTCACTCATAGCCTGAAAAGGAACAGATTTGTTCTAGAGTTCACTAGCTGTGTTGGAAAGGATATACTCCCTGTCCTAAGTTATGATATACTCCATGAACAAGATTTCAAGGTAGAGCAGTGATGCATTCTAGTAATAATTAAGAAAATGATAATTCTGACATTTTAAACAATTGTCAAGATCTAGAATTGTAACAACTCACAAAGGAACGAGAGAGGTTTTGTTCCAATCAATCCTGATCTCCCAAACTGATTTACAGATTAAAAGGAGACGACTAAGTTCATAACACATTATGGTCTTGGCATTTATCAAAAACAAACAACACATCATCCACGGATAATTGCAGATATAAAAACTTAATATTCATGTAGGATAAATCACAATAGACTAAATCATCAAGAAAAACACATGTAACAATTCATGAATTTGCAATGTATAAGAAAAACAGTGACTCACCAGCAGCTCCATGAGCAAAGTGACACTTGCTGCCGAAGGGGCAGTAGCCAGTCATCTCCCACTTGTTGCAGATCCTCGTCTTCCAGTTCGATGGCTTCTGCGTTGGCCCATTCGGTGCGGCTGTGGCTGCGGCGGCAGAGTTGTAGTTGCCCCCGCCAACCGTCGGCGACAGGCTGATCGCCACGCTCTCCCGCGCCTTGGACTGCTCGTCGTGCAAGAATGTGCACGCGTCGCCGTAGGGGCACCCCTCCTCGGTGTAGAACTTCTTGCAGTGCCGCCCCTTGTACGCCCTGCCGGAGCTGATGTCCCCGGGCGCGGGGCCGGACGACGTCATGATCGGGATCTGGTTCTCCTCTCTCTGCTCCGTCGCCTCCTCGTGCGCCGCCACGATCTCCTGCCAGTTGGGCGGCGGCTTGCGCAGCTCCTCCATGCCATGGGCGAAGTTGCAGTTGGTCAC
>KE373226.1:39683-50507 GCA_000418225.1 Zizania latifolia
GCATCAAGTGCGACTGCTCCTTCAACAACAGAACCGTCTGCCGCATCGTCAAACTGTACGTTCCCACTTCCCACGACCTTGTTTCAGCTGCACACCAGGTGTTCGATGCAATGCTTGAAAGAGAGTGGTTGCAAGCATGGGATGCTCTGAGGTCAATTTACATATGAATTGGATATGGAGACTTGCAAGATTACCCAATTCGTTCAGAAAGCAAGGATTTTTTTGCCACATAACTTCATCCAGCATTTTTATGAAATATTATCTTCCCCGACCACCCTATCTCTCTCTCTCCACGAACCAAAAATATTTAAAAATTGGATGACAATCTCCCATCTAGAGATATTTTTAGTTCCTGCCATGAAAGGATTTGTTTTGTGACATAACACATGTTTATGCAGGAGGGTGTATGCGTTGAATGTTGTCGGTCAGATACCTGCAGAGCTGGAGAATCTCACCCGTCTAGCTAACTTGTATGGTGTCTAATTCTTAAGCCTTATTAAGCCTTAACATCTGTCCTCATGATGAAGAACATTTGTATCACCCTCAACCACTGTTAAACTTGTGTTACTGTTGAACAATGTTTTGCAGTAAATATTAATTCAGTACCATCTTCTGAACTCAGGTACACAAGCTTATGGTGTTTGGTTAATTTGCTTGATGTTTCTTATGTTGTTTCAGGAACCTCCAGCAAAATTACTTGACAGGTCCTGTGCCATCATTCATTGGGAAATTTACTGACATGCAGTACATGTAAGAATTAAATTTCAAGTTATAGATTTGTCTACCATCCATCTGCTCGTGCTTTCTCCTAACCATCTTCTTTCTTTTTTTTTTGTTTTCGTTTTTTTAAAGGACCTTAGCAATCAATTCGCTATCTGGGCCACTTCCAAAGGAGCTTGGTAATCTTACGAATCTCTTGTCATTGTAAGAAATCCCTTCTTATTTGGCTGCTCAATCTTCCACTATTCAACAATTGTCTGGTGACTTCTGAAGTAATATAATTATATGGAAAAAACTAATTTCACAAGTTCTCAAGGATAAGATCCAAAAAACATAAATCATATGTTAGGAGTGTCAGTGCTTCAAGTGCTGTTCCATAAGCTTAAATCCAAATGAACTCCTAAAAATGGTGAATATATTATGGATCATCAGGGAAAACTATTCCACTTTTATGCTATTGCAATACTGCAGTGCAGACAAATAAGTTATGTCACTCCTGAACTATTTCCTTTTGTTTCAGAGGCATTGGTTCGAACAAATTTACCGGTGAACTTCCTGAAGAACTGGGCAACTTGGCCAAACTCGAACAATTGTAAAATGCTCCCCTAGGCCCTAACTGCCAAACACTACTTCTAAATACACCAAACTTTAGTGCAGAAATTTATCTATAGCTGAACATGATAATTACTATATGTTTCAATAACAGGTACATTGATAGTTCTGGATTCAGCGGTCCATTCCCTTCGTCATTCTCAAAGCTTAAGAACCTGAAGAACTTGTATACTCAATAACAGAGCCAAAGTTTTTCTATGTTCATTGTCTTTTCATATGCTCAATGCTATTTATCTCACTGTGTTTGCAGGTGGGCATCAGATAATGATTTCACAGGGAAAATACCTGATTATTTTGGGGGTTTGACTAAGTTAGAAGTACTGTAAGATTTATCTTCTTAACATAATCATTTATTGTGTCCTATTTCTGTCTTGGAGACGAATAGAAACTGTGTTACATAATTATATATATTTTTCATGTGAGTTAGGATACTCTCAATAGAAATGCAACAAACTAAATATATTTTCATTTCACTTAACTGATCTGTACAAGATTTTGAAATGTAGAGCATACTTTTTACTTAAAATATGAACTTGTAGGAGGTTTCAAGGAAATACTTTTCAAGGCCCGGTCCCAGCAAGTTTATCTAGTTTAACCAATCTGACAGACTTGTAAGTACTTTGTTCTATGGCCACATTGTCCCCTGATGATTGAGAGGGCCGAGCTTGTCATGATAACTTATGTGCTAAATATGCATATGCAGACGGATCGGTGATATTGTAAATGGAAGCTCTTCCTTGGCCTTTGTCAGTAACCTAACGTCTTTGAATTTCCTGTATGTGACATGCTTTAAAGTTTTAATCATATATCTTACAGTTTTATATATTGAAAAATTTCTCACTTTGAGATCAGATTTTTTGTTCTTTCAGAATTTTGAGAAATTGCAGGATATCTGATAATCTTGGAACAGTTAATTTTTCTAAACTTTCAGGATTAACCTTGCTGTAAGTTTTTTGTTATGATATATTACCAAATTCTATAACTATTGGTTATTGTTTCTTATAGTTTTATGTGAAGTGTTTACTCAAGTAATATTTCTGACCTATGGCACAGGGACTTGAGTTTTAACAATATCACAGGGCAAGTTTCTCAGTCCATCCTCAATCTGGACAAGCTCTCATACTTGTAAGTTGTTCTTTCTGGAGATAATTTCCATTATAAAAACACCACTTAAGCTTATGCCCATGTTTCATCATCTTGAACTGTGTCTCAATTCAGGTTTCTTGGGAACAATAGCCTTACAGGAAGCCTGCCAGTTATGAAGAGCTCCTCACTAAACAATTTGTACGCCATGCAATTGAACAAAGCAGTATAGTGGAAATAATTGTCAGCATTGCACTTATATATTCACTTAATATCTGGTAATTCTTGGAATTTTGCAGAGATTTTTCATACAACCAACTTACGGGAAGCTTTCCTTCATGGGCTACCCAGAACAATTTGCAATTGTAAGTCCAATGTTCTGTAACTTCTGATGCATAAGGGGAGAATGGACACAGTATTGTTTCAAGTTGTTGCCTGACAAGCTACACATTTTTTCTTGTACAAGGAATTTGGTGGCAAACAAGTTCAATATCCGCAGCAACAACAATAGGTACGTGTGACATTTCCACTTCAAGCATTTAGTCTTGACAAAACCTTTCTCACAATTCTTTGTTTTCATTTCCATTATACACACAGTATTCTACCCTCAGGATTAAACTGTCTTCAGCAAGACACTCCCTGTTTCCTCGGTTCTCCAGAATGTATATTTTTCACTCTTCATCACTTGTAGCAATTAAAAGGATTCAGGAATTTCAATAATGGTTATGATTTTGCATCTTAAACACAGACTATTCCTTTGCGGTAGACTGTGGCAGTAATATATCTATCAGAAGCGCAGATTATACTATGTATGAAATGGATCCTACAAATCTCAGAGCTGCATCGTATCATGTTACCGGACAAACTAGATGGGCGGTCAGCAATGTAGGAAAATTCAATGCTGTCGCAAATGGAAGTTACATAATATATACCCCCAAGAAGTTTCAAAATACACTGGATTCAGATTTGTTCCAGACTGTGAGGACGTCATCATCATCACTGAGATACTATGGTCTTGGACTCGAGAACGGAAATTACAGTGTCATGCTTCAGTTTGCAGAGTTTGCTTATCCAGATTCAGAGACTTGGCAGAGTACAGGAAGGAGAGTATTTGACATATATATCCAGGTACCTATATATTGCATAGTGCAGCAATTCGTTTACTGTTTTTGTTTTAGTTTTTTGTCCGATTATTCTCCTATCCATCTTGGCATTTGCACAGGGTGTTCTGAAAGAAAAGAACTTCGATGTAAGGAAAACAGCTGGTGGAAAATCTTTTACTGCAGTTAACAAAATGTACAATGCAACTGTGTCAAAAAACTTCCTTGAGATCCATCTCTTCTGGGCTGGCAAGGGTACTTGTTGCGTTCCCGCTCAAGGTGACTATGGACCAATGATCTCTGCATTGAGTATCACCCCAAGTAAGCTCAATTATTGAATAAATTAACTTCAAAAAATGATTATATTTGATTCTAATTACTAAAACCCTTTTTCCAGATTTTACTCCTACTGTTAGAAATGGAGTTCCAAAAAAGAAAAGTAAAGCAGGTGCAATTGCTGGAATAGTGATTGGTGCATCAGTTTTGGTATTGGCAGCCTTAGTTGGAATCTTTATGTTGATAAAGAAGAGAAGAAAAGCTGCACAGCAGCAAGAAGGTATTGTTTATTGCAACAGTTATTCGGACATCAAAATTTTCAAGTGATTTATTCTTTCTCATGTGTCCTGACAAAATACAGAACTGTATAACCTGGTTGGGAGGCCTAATATCTTCAGTTACACTGAACTGAAGTTAGCTACAGAGAATTTCAGCTCTCAAAACATGGTTGGAGAAGGAGGATATGGGACGGTCTATAAGGTTAGAGGTTCCCCCAATTCTCTGGATGAAACTTCCTCTGAGGATTTACATTATTGTGTACTTAACCCAGCTTTCTTTGCAAACTAATTCGTACATAATCAAAATATGTGGTAGGGTAAGCTACCTGATGGAAGAGTTATAGCTGTCAAACAGCTTTCTCAGTCATCTCATCAGGGGAAAAGTGAGTTCGTGACAGAGGTTGCAACAATTTCAGCAGTGCAACACCGGAACCTTGTGGAATTGCACGGCTGCTGCATTGACAGTAACACGCCCTTGTTGGTTTATGAGTACCTCGAAAATGGAAGCCTAGACCGAGCACTCTTTGGTAAGTTCAGTTTTCGCTTATCTCACACACTTGTTAGCAGGCTTTCTCCTGTTCCATTCAAGGAGCTCCTTGCTTCATGGTTGTTATGGGTGTATGTATTTTAGCCAGAACAATACATACCACATATTGTAGTAACAGGATTAGGAAGTCCACAATAATATGCCTAAATAATCAGTTACTTTCTTCAGATAGAGATTAGTTATTTGGTATCCTATATTTATTTAGTTAGGAATTAGATATATGGTTTGTTGTGATAGTCGAGATTGACGTTGACACAAGCAATCTCGCCTTTTCCATGGTCTTTGGACTCTTACCCTTAACATGAAACATTGTCCATAACATGTGTTTTGGAGAATTTTCTTGTTTGCACTTACCATCAACTCAATTCTAAAGGACTCATTTCTGGTTGTTCAGGACGTAGTAGGTTGGAACTAGACTGGCCAACACGCTTTGAGATCATTTTAGGTATTGCAAGAGGCCTAACTTATCTTCATGAGGAGTCCAGTGTTCGTATTGTGCATAGGGACATCAAAGCCAGCAATGTCTTACTTGACAATGATCTCAGCCCCAAGATCTCTGATTTCGGACTTGCCAAGCTCTATGATGAGAAGAAGACCCATATCAGCACGAAAATCGCTGGCACACAGTATGAACACTTAAACGTTGTTGTTCTTATGAGCTTAGTTTTAAATCCTAAACTAATTTTAACTTGTTCGATATTTTAAAGTGGCTACCTTGCACCTGAGTATGCAATGAGAGGCCATCTGACTGAAAAGGCTGACGTTTTCGCATTTGGGGTAGTCGCCTTGGAGACTGTTGCTGGTCGATCAAACACCGACAACTCCCTTGAAGAAGACAAGATATATCTCTTCGAATGGGTAAGCTGATCAATGATCCTTGCATCCGAGGTACACGCATTGTCTGATTCTAGACTGCAAGTAATGTAAACATGGTGTGATTTACAGGCCTGGACGCTGTATGAAAGAGAGCAAGCTATTGGAATCGTAGACCCAAAACTCCAAGAATTTGACAACGAGGAGGCCTTCAGAGTCATCTGTGTTGCACTCCTCTGCACCCAGGGGTCACCGCACCAGCGACCACCAATGTCCAAGGCCCTGGCGATTCTTGCTGGAGATATTGAGATGACAAAAGTGGTAACGAAGCCAAGCTACATCACTGAGTGGCAGCTCAGAGGAGGGAACTCCAGCTATGTGTCATCTTCTACTGGTGAGTTCAGTGGGCAGAGGGAGACTGGCCCTCTCACCTCTTCTCCAGCGATGACTGGAGTCACATACGATGGAATGAATGCCAAGACACGAACTGCTTCTGGGCTTAGCTTCAAGTGACACTTTTGGACGTTATTCAAATGCACATAACTACTGTATGTTCATGTGAGCTGCAGAAAATACATGAATAATTTCGTATTCGGATTTTTTCCGATGCTCATAAAGCATTACTTATGCCTCCCTTGGAATAGAGGAATTTTGGAGAATTTGAACTAAATCATATGAAAATCTTGTGTTCCTGATGCTGATAAAGCATTACTCATAATTTGTAAATTTGAGTGCTTGTATGCTACTGTTTGATTGAATAAATTATTGCATTTACATTTATTTCCACACATTTAGTTCCAATTTTGTAAGCATGACAGATTTGTTGGCTCGAGGACTCCTCCATAAACACAAATTCTTGCCACGGCCAAAATTAAAATGAATTTCAAAGGAATCAAGTGGACAGTTACAAGGTTGTATAGACATCAATCTAACAAGGACAAAAATTCACTTTCATGTGGCACTGCTAGTTAATTTGTTGGCAATCAGTTCTGTCAGTCCAGAATTTTGCAGGAGAATAAGAGGGTCCATTTGAATGCTATCAATTCCTCCAATTCCAGCACTATTAGTTAATTTCTTGGCAGATATTTCTTTTCTAAGTTGCCTATGTAGGTGGCAGTGGCAGGTGCGTTTTGATTCCCAAAATATATTGAAGCAACTCCTTTACAAGAAGGCGAAGCAATATGCGTGTCAGGCCCTTATATTAGCAGGAGCAAAATGTGCAACTGTTCAGATCCCCAAAGTACCTGTTACACTAAGTACTAATTAGCAATGGTTAAGAAAAAATAAAATATGACAACAACACATGTCTGCAATTGTTAATTGGATCAGAAATACGTAAGGCCCAGTGACACTAAGTACTCATTAATAATGGTTAATCTATTAGATAGAAAAAATAAAATGCAGCAACAATACATGCCCGTGATAGTTAATTGGACCAGAAATAATAGGTAAGGCCTAGTGACACTAAGTACTCATTAATAATGGTTAATCTATTAGATAGAAAAAATAAAATGCGCCAACAATACATGCCTGAGATGGTTAATTGGACTAGGAATAATACGTAAGGCCTAGTGACACTAAGTACTCAATAATAATGGTTAATCTATTAGATAGAAAAAATAAAATGCGGCAACAATACATGCCTGCGATGGTTAATTGGATCATGAATACATAAGGTGTAGTGGCCATGCCCACCGGTACTAAAAGTTTAGTACTAGTTTAGGGTATTAAAAGTCTAGTATAGGTTGGAGCCCCTAACATGTACTTAAAGATCTATTTTTAATTTTTTTTCATTGTATCTGTTCTTATTTATTCATTACTGATGTTTTTATATGATGTTTTATATGTTATTTTTAATTAGACTTCGTTAAAGTTGATTTAAATACAACGATAGTAAATATCAGCAATTAATTACACAGTCATGATAAAAAAGCTTACGATGTATATATACATCAATATCACTCGAATACTATATTAGAAATACTTTACATATATAATTATTTATCAAGAGTCATAGATAACACACAAATCATATAGAGTTCTACTCATTATCATTCTTATCATCCTCGTCCTTATCCCCATTCTCCTCATCCTCCTCTGAATCCCCAGTCATAGGGGCATAGCTAGGGGGTGGTCCAAGTAGGTCCAGGACCACCCTCGAAAATGGCCCAGTATCACTACCCCCTATAGGCCCAAATTCTGTTTTGGCCCAAGCGGTAGAATGAGGAAACTGATCTGCCTGAGACGCTGAGTACTCAACTCCTCTCACCAACTAGTCCACTGATTTGTCATTTGGGTAAAAACTAATAGTATGATTTGTCTTTTGTCTATGATTTTAATTTTGGTGTATGAGTAGATATGTAATATGTAGTATATACAATAATAGAAATTAAATCAAAATTGATTCATAGTTAGATATGAAAAGGAATTGAGATATTGCATCACTATTTTGGAATCATGAAGCAAAGGCAAAGGAAATTATTTCACCTTCTGTCCTGTCTGTTGATGAAATTCAAAGTAAAGAAGAACCATATTCGGTTCCAATTGTTGATAAAGTTCAAAATGAAAAACAAGATCCACTTTTTATATTTGTTTTTTTGCAAATTTCACACTTAATGGTTGATTTAAGACATTTTACAATTTTACAACATATTATTGTTATATTTATATACTGTAATTATACATTAATAAAATTGTATACATATATATTAAATTTAATATGTTATATAAAATTGAAGCATGGAGTGGCTAGGCACACTAGAAATTTAGTCCCAGCTATGCCACTACCCGGTCATAACTAAATCGATGACATTACATAGAGTAAGACAGACTCTATGTCTTCTATCACGGTAGTTCATCGATGTGTTGCTTAATGATTTAAAACAAAAGCATCTATAAACAAATTACTCGCTGGTCAGGAGAAGGAGGCTAGGTCGCGAGGGCGACAGACATAACTCAAATACGAAGGAGGCTAGGGTGCTAGGTGTGGGCGGAGAGATAGTGGCCGACAGTGGGGTGAAGCTTTGTGTGAAGAGTAGGGAATGGCTGGTTCATTTTGGGGGAGATGATGACCTCTTTTAATACCATATTCTTTACTACCGGTTGGTGTCCCTATCTGTTACTAAAAGGGGTACGACCGGAAAATCAAAATGTTAGCCGGAAAGCTTTTAGTAATGGATATACAACCCAATAGGTACTAAAGGGGTAACCAAAACATCAAAAAAGCTAAAATCGTTTCTGTATCGGGTATTAGTACCGGTTGAGGACACAACCTACACTAATATGTTTAGTACATGTTAGTGTCTCAAACCAGTACTAATACCTAGACTTTTAGCACCGATTTGGGACACCAACATGTACTAATGTGTTTAGTACTAGTTGGTGTCCTCTACCGGTACTAAAAACCTACATTAGTATCGTTTATATGTATCAATGACTTTTTATATTCTTAGATATTAAAGGGGTTGAATAAAATATCAGTTTCTAGTAGTGAATTGTGAATTACAGTTATTTGGACCTTGGATGCAGTACAACACTTCTGAAGGAAAATAATTTTGTCAAACAGAGAGTGGTGAGATTGCACTGCACTGACTTCTCAGATGAATTTTTAGCATAAGGTTTCAAAGCTTATGTTTGGATTCCTGCAAAGTTTTGTCCTTTTCCAAAGTCTCCAATTGTTGCTGAGCGGTTGGAATCAACGTGTCAAAATTGGTGAGCAATCCAAATGGGAAGTCCTATAAAACTTGTTGTTCATTTCAAGTATAACTGGCCCAGAATTACAGACTAGATATTACAACATGCAACATTTGATCGACCTAAATGGGGGAAAAGACATGTCTAATTGTTCTCACCTAAGAAAAAATTAAGCAAACATCATTGTATGAATCACAATACTAAGCTATGAAACCCAATATGTCTAGTACTTACACCATTCAAATATAAAGAAATATATTTTAGTCAGATCGGCCAGAGGGGGTGACCAAACTTTATTAAGAAGAAATTGACAGATTTTACAAAGCCATCGACAGTAAATTATCGACATCAGATGGGCACAACAACATTACAGATTATACTCAGTAAAGTTTGAAAAGTGAAGTCATCTGGAGTAGGTCACCTTCCCTCATCAATTACATCACTAGAATAAGGAGACAAAGCAAATGGGAAGGTTTCACCGTGGAATTTAGTGTTGTTGCTTGAGCTTGACGGCGCACTAACTTGGCTGCCCAAAGACTGTTGCATCGATGATCCTGAGAAGTATCCACTATTGGGCTGCCACTGTGGTACATAACTAGGCCTCATATAAGTATCCACTTCAGTCATCTCGATATCTTCAGTAAGCATGGAGACAACTTTCGACATTGGTGGGCGTTGCTGAGGCATGCCCATAGTGCAAAGAAGAACGATGTTGATAACTCTCACAGCCTCTTCCTCATCGAATTCTACAAGTTTAGGGTCCATTATTTCAAGAGTCTGCCCGCTCTCGTGTAGACGCCAAGCCTATGGATAGTAGCGTAGTTTAGTTAGTTAAGTTACTGATTAAAGAAACTGAAACAGATGATTACATGTTTAAGCAGGGAGAAATTGATTGTCTTAATCAACTCTCACCCATCCAAGCAGATATTTCTTGTCGTCCTCAAGACTCTCATCGAAGTTTGGCCTTCCTGCAATGATCTCCATTGCCACGATGCCAAATGCGAAGACATCAGTCTTCTCTGTCAGGTGGCCCATCATGGCATACTCAGGTGCCAGATAACCACTAAAATGTAAAAACCCAACATTGTGATTGATTGATATTCAGTGATGGAAGTGCAATATCATAATATAATAAAAAAACTTCTTACAGTGTGCCAGCAATTCCTGTGCTAAGATGAGTCATGTTGTCCTTGTAATGCCTGGCCAGCCCAAAGTCTGAGATTTTTGGATTGAGATCAGCATCAAGCAGGACATTGTGGTTTTGATGTCCCTATGCACTATACGCATGCTGGACTCCTCATGGAGATATGCTAGGCCTCTTGCAATGCCTACACATATGTTGAATCTGGTTCTCCAAGAGTTTCAGGTTCGTCTTGCCTGCAATTGAAGTACTGAAGGTTCAGGCACCTTGGAATTTGCTTTTTCATGGTGAATGTTTCACCGACAGCTTATGTTTACGAAATTGAGAAAAGCAAACAGTACCAAAGATAGCTTGATCAAGGCTCCCGTTTTCTAGGTATTCGTAGACCAAAAGTGGCGCATTGCTCTCGATGCAACAACCATGCAACTTTACAAGGTTTTGATGTTGAACTGCTGATATGGTGGCGATCTCTGTGATGAACTCCCTTTTCCCTTGACGAGAAGTTGGAGATAACTGCTTCACAGCTATCATTCTCCCATCATGCAGCTTACCCTGTTCACA
>KE373226.1:79144-101335 GCA_000418225.1 Zizania latifolia
GTAGCGGCGGCGCTGAACGCGATCCTGCAGAGATGGCGCACGACACCGTCGACGACGTGGAACATCAGCGGTGAGCCGTGCAGCGGCACCACCGTCGACCAAACCAACACCGACGGCATCGACTTCGACCCGACCATCAACCCCGGCATCAAGTGCGACTGCTCCTTCAACAACGAAACCGTCTGCCGCATCGTCAGCCTGTACGTTCCCACGGCCTTATTTCAGATGCACACCTGGTGTTCGATGCAATGCTTGAAAGGTCAATTGACATATGAATTGGATACGGAGTCTAGCAAGATCATCCAATTCGTTCAGAAAAGCATACGCTGCTTCATTGGCTTTCTAGTTGCTGTCATGCAAGGATTTTGTTATTTAAAAATTGGATGACAATCTCCCGTCTAGAGATATTCATCCAACCAAATAGTTCCTAAACTTTTAGTGAGCATGGGTAGCGAGCGGAATTGGCGGTGAGCTAATTCAGGTGGGTTCATGTGTCCAAACTTCTAGAGTGCGAGTTAATCGCATGCCACCACTCATACAAAGTTCTTACTATGTTCTACATGAGTCTCTGTTGTTAGGATCAAGTTAACAAAAAAGTTTTGGGACTGGATACCGCTTGGGTTCGAGATAGCGGTTACGGTGGTAATCGAACAGTTACCGTGGTAATCGAACGGTTACTGAAAAAATTCGATCAAATTTTACATTTCAAAATTTAAATTCAGATCAGTTCACGAAATGATTTCAAATTCGGTTATCGTGGTATACGCTTCGGTTACCGCGGTAGACACTTCAATTACCGCGGTACGTGCTTCGGTTACCACTGGTTCGGTACTATCTTGGTAACCGTGGTACTGAGCTCGGTTACCGCGGTGTCGGTCAGACAATTTTTAATAAAAAATAAAATTTGTAAAATCGTAGAATTTTTTTTTAGATAAATAGAAAACTTACAATACCACAAATTTTATAAGTTTACAATAAAATATAAATTACAAAACAACATGGTTAATTAGCAATTCGAGTATTTTTAACTTATTATTGTTGGCTCCATTGATTATAAACGATGTTGTATTTATCTGTAAACATTAGTTATAAGCCACAGGTGAAGCAAGAATACTTGCTTTGTACTCCTCTCAGCTTTGTCCTGTCTAAGCTATAATTGTTTTCTATTCTTCATATAACATGAAATAAAATTGAGGATCTTGCCACTCGTATACATATCTAGTAGGAGTAGCTTCTGGAATGAGATAAGGATACGGATAAGGATACCCATAAGTAATATTGCCGTACGTTGTAGAGTTAGAACTAGGGCTATAACTATCCTAGAGAGTGTCAAACGTTTGTTGTCGACCTCGGGAAGTAATTGTTGTCCTCTTTTCGGATGGCATACCATGGTCTATGTCCTGAGTGGCATGCATATAACATGTCTCGCCTACAACAAAATAAATATTAGTCACTTAATGATACTGTAACAACAAATTTGTACAAGATATATGACTATGAATTGAAATGACCTGTGAAATGAATTGGACTTCATGTAAGCGATATAGCAGTTGTGTGTGCTACACCATCACTGTCACCCCCTATATCATGGTCTGTGCTTACATTCGAGCTACTATCATTAGATTCTTGGCTTACCGTGTGAGTGCTTATGGATCAATAGGATTAGAACAAATAATTAACAGGCAATACTCATCAAGAATGATATTTTGTTTGATCAAATATATGACATTAATCCAAGAGACCTGCATACAAAGAATCAAACAATAATGAGTGGAGAAGATTGAAAAATGAATTATTTTTACATTTTATATTTTTGTTCATCTTACTTGGTTCATAACTTTGTGATAATTCAATATTTTTAAAAACTAATTTCACCATAAATCATATTAATTTACCTACTATTTTTAGAAATTTTTTCCAAATTTTTTTATTTTTATTTCAAATGAAACCGGTCGGTACGCCGGGTCGCCGGCTGGTACCGAGCGTGAGCGGTATGTCAGTAACCGAGCGGTAACCGTGGTTACCGAATGGTTTTGTTAACCCTAGTTAGGATACCATGGTATGTTCCAAACTGTATTAAGGATTTCTACTTCTCTAATAACATGCTCACATGAAAATATGTCGGACATAGTCTTGGTTAATTTATTATGTTACTGATGATTGTTTGTGAACCTCCGTGTGAAAAAACAGTGTAATGTAGTCATGCTAGATAATGGTTTCTTGACATGCAGTTCTACAACTTACTGTTCCGCTTCTTGTTCATGCAGGCGAGTGTATAAACTAGACGTCGTTGGTCAGATTCCAGCGGAACTGCAAAATCTAACTTACCTGAAAGACCTGTAAGAACTAAATATTTCCTTCAACCTTTAATTTTCAAAGCTAAAGGACACCACTTAAAGTATTACAAATTCTGCTAGAGATATACCGAGCAAACAATACACTGGATTTTTTATGCAGAAATATGTGTAAGCTTAAAAACTTAAGCTGATGGATAAGGGCAGCACTTCCAGAGGATATGATCCGTTTCTGTCATCTAGAGGCTCTCTTGATCCTTAGACATGGATTCTGTTTGAGGAGCTTCTAATAGATATAGATACTCGCATAATCTTTAGCTCTCTTAAACAGTCTTGGTTTTTGTTCATATCATGAAACTCCGTAGATTTATAATCCGAAAATAAATTAGAGGAGGGCTACTATTATTTTTATTTAGTTGCACTAAGATTCAAATTTAAATCCCCTTGGCTCTAACATCATATTGATCTGTATTAAGTTACATGTAATAGCCTATAAAACGAGAAAGACAAGCAAATTCACTTACATCAGCAGAGCTGTTAATGATCCAGAGATGTCAGTGTAGAGAATGACAGAGAAAGGAACACCACACCCAATCAAAGGGGTGACCATCTATATTCATAAAACTGGTTACATCTGGATTAGAAAGGTACAACAACTTCAAATAGAGGAGCTAATCTAGGTAAATCCACAGCTATATAGTATCTTAAGGACCTATTTATTTCAGCTTAAGATTATACTAATCCAGAGCTTATAGGTAGAAATTATAATAAGTTGGATTATATAATAATCCCAAGCTAAGACAAACAGTCAACACTCAATAGCCCATGCATTCCCCTCTAGTCCTTTTGGCAGATCGTAGCAAATAAACATTCCTAGATAGAGGGGGCTAACTGGCGTGGTGATTTTCTGTCAATCTATTTGTCCGTCTAAATTAATAGAGAAAATTTAACTCCGCTTGAATATGGTCCAAATATTCGTGTGGTTCGTATCACTGCATTAGTGATATATACATAATTTAATAATTATATATTGTTTGCTTGATGTTCTTTCAGGGACTTACGATTGAACTACTTGACATGATCTTTACCGTCATTTATTGGAGAGCTGACTTCATTGGAGTACCTGTAAGAAAAACAATTCAAACTGATATTTTAAAGCATTTGAACTTAAAATCTACTCGATGTATATGGTACATTGTGTAGTACATCATTTTCTAATTTCTCTTTTAAAATTACAAGAGATCTGGGAACCAATGCGTTGACTGGAGTTTTACCAAGGGAGCTTGGCAACCTCAAGAATCTCAGAGCACTGTAAGACTTTTATCTTGTACTGTGGCAAAAAAAAGAAATGCAGCAGAAATTTAACTTCTACCATTTGGAACCTCTTATTAATCTGTTGGTTTAGAAGCTACTGCAGCAAGTCAAATAGAGTTGTCTCCATAAATCTTGCAGCTAATTTTATGTGTGTACCAATCTAATCACGCATGTTTTCTGAAATCCATCTTTTTTGTGTTGCAGGAGCATTAGCACTAATAAGTTTGTCGGTCCACTTCCTGAAGTATTAGAGAACTTGACAAAACTTGAGCAACTGTTACGTCTTTGTTCTGCTCGACCTACTTTTCCTTGTAGAACCCATGCATTTGATCTAAAAATGAGCATAACCATTTGTCTCTTCCAATCAATGGCAGATATATTGATAGTTGTGGTTTAAGTGGGGAGCTACCGTCAACATTTTCGAAACTTAAACAACTTCGATCCTTGTAAATATTTTCGAACTGACCTTATATTAAAATATGTGAGGTTTTTATGGTCTTTGAGGATGTACAAACCTCCTAATGTTAATTCATGATACCTCACATGTTGAGATAACAAAAGTATCATAGATTAACGCTAGGAGGTGTCGTACCTGGTTGTTGACCATAAAATTGCCCTTAAAAAATTTACCCTGTGCCATCAATGATCCAACTTTGTTCCTATGTATCCAGATGGGCATCAGATAATAATTTTACTGGGAGAATACCTGAATACATCGGGAGCTTGTCAAATTTGACAGAACTGTAAGATATTACTTGATTATTTTTTCAATTATGTAGGCTTTTTTTAGTTGAACCTAAATAAAACCATGCTAGAAAATGACTGGCACATCTTTTTCGATGCTCATGATAAGATTGGAGCTACTCTTCCTTCAAAATGGAAACAAAGAAACCAAGAGCTTTATCTGCTATATCAGTGTGCTTATATAGCTGCTCCTCTTATATAGAGATATTCTAGGAGGAGTTGATTCCATTCACTACTGACTGGATGTATGTATCAATCTAGGAGACTTCAAGGAAATAATTTTGATGGTCCCATTCCAGCAAGTTTTTCTAATCTTGTCAAATTGACAGTTTTGTAAGTGCATTACCTCACATTTTTCTAACACATGCTCTGTGCTTATCATAGAGGTCTTACTATGTGACATTAACTATCTATCTGTGCAGGCATATAGGCGATTTACTGAGTGGGAGTTCTTCATTAGCTTTTACGGCTAACATGACATCCTTGAGCACTTTGTATGGTGGCCTGCGTTTGGACTTATCTTAATGGATCAGCTATGCCTTGAAAAATGTCTAAGAACTTATCTATGTATTATTTTGTTTCAGAATACTGAGGAATTGCAGGATATCTGACAACCTTGATTCAGTGGACTTCTCAAAATTTGTACCACTTAGTTACTTGTAAGAATTTAGTTACCACGAACTATTACTATTCCATTATCGCCAAATGTTTGCATCTCACTACTTTACTTTTTTGCTCTTCCCCCTCGCATATCTGGAACGGCATAGGGACTTAAGTTTTAACAGCATCACGGGCAAAGTACCTCCAATCCTTTTGAACCTGAGTTTACTCTCATCCTTGTAAGGAAATGTTTGTAATGTTAAATGCCTTTATCAGCTCTGTTCAAAGTGATATTCTAAAAATTTATCTAAAATTTTATTTGCGAGTCAGATTTCTTGGGAACAACAACCTCACTGGGAGCTTGCCAGACGCAAAGAGTCCTTCCCTTAATAACCTGTAAGTTATTTGTCTAACTTTTCACAGTTTCGTTATTTGTAAATTGCTGTTTTGAGCATTATGCCAACACAATGTATATGCACCATTTAGTGTAACATGTGAAATGGAGCTTTACTTGGTATTTAAATAAATATTTTTTCCTATGAAAATATGTCTTGGTCTTTCTTTGCAGAGATCTCTCATACAACATGCTGTCTGGGAAATTCCCTTCTTGGGTCAGCACGGAAAATTTACATATGTAGGTTTTTCACAACTAATGTACATTTGAAAGCAAACATATCAATGCATGCCACCACACTGTGGACAATGAAATAAAAACAGTAATTATTTTCATGAGTCTAATGACAGTTTCTGACCTTACTGTCTGCATTGTATTTCTCTTATAGGAGTTTGGTGTGGAACAACTTCGTGATAGATAACACGAACAGAAGGTTTCTTATCTACTCATTTAATTAGTTTCTCTTGAGGCATCTCTATGAAACTCTTGTAAATATCTTGTGTTTGCAGTATTTTTCCTCCAGGTCTAAATTGCCTTCAGCGAAATACTCCATGTTTTCTTGCTTCTTCAGAGAGTCAGCACTTATATCTCTTCACTGTTAGCTGAATTAGCTCAATATCCTCAACAGTGAAATCTGTAACTTATATGTTTTCTGTTAAATTGCAGATTCGTCCTTTGCAGTAGACTCTGGTGGTAATAAACCCATTAGAGGCTCAGATAATTCTAATTACGAACCCGATGATGCTGATCTGCAAGGAGCATCATCCTACGTTTCTAGCTCAATGAGATGGGGTGTTAGCAACACGGGGCAATTCGTGGGCGCCCCTAATTCGAGTTACATAGTATACACTTCGCACCAGTTTACCAACACACTTGATATTAAACTATTCCAGACAGCTAGAGTGTCACCCTCTTCATTGAGATATTATGGCATTGGGCTCAAGAATGGAGTTTACGACGTTGTTCTTCAGTTCGCAGAGATCTACTTCCCAGACAATCAGACATGGCTAAGTGTGGGAAGAAGGATTTTCGACATATACATTCAGGTGGCTTATTCTGAATGTACCAGTGCATGCATTTTTGGACATTAAATATATCTGACAATAGTGTGGAATAGTTCTATTACGTGTTCGATTGTGGATTTACAAGCTTTGTTGCTCAATTTACTGCAGGGAGAACAGAGGGAGAAGAATTTCGATATAAAGAAACAAACAAATGGAAAATCGTATACTGTTGTTCGAAGGCAGTATATTGTCAATGTTACAGAAAATTTCATGGAGATTCATCTTTTCTGGGCTGGTAAAGGAACTTGTTGCATTCCTACGCAGGGTTTTTATGGGCCATCAATCTCAGCATTAAGTGTAGCTCCTTATGGTACTGTTGCTTGTCCAACTCAAGAGCCATTCATTTCCGAGTGTGCATCTTATAACAACCATTTTGTATCATCTTTGTCCTACTGCAGGTAGCAGCAGTGAGGTGGATCCTGCTACAAATAAAAACACTACTGGTAGAGAGAATACAAGTAACAGTAAAAAAGGTTTGGTAATTGGAGTTATAGTCGGTACTATAGTTGTAGGATTTGTAGTCACAGGAACATTTGTTTGGAGACAGAAAATAAAAAAGTTGGAGGCAGAGATGGGAGGTAGTTAAAATTACAAAACTATCTTTAATCTTTAGCAAGAATTGACTCTTCCCTTTGTTGTCTCACAACTTGAAGTGTTTTGCAGAGCTTCTCAGTATAGTGGGAAGGCCTAATATGTTCAGTTATGGTGAAATAAAATCAGCTACCGACAATTTTAGCTCCGGTAGCATTGTAGGAAGAGGGGGATATGGGCTTGTTTACAGGGTGAGTTTCATTTCCTCCTCTAAAAAGAATAGGGATCTTCTGACTAAATTATAAATGGTTCCCAAAAGCTAGTATAGAACTGCACAAAAAAACATGGTTTCCTTTCAACATGAAGTTATTATTAGTTTTTTGTCTTTGAAGAAAGCAGTTATTGTTAACTAGTTTTATCGCTTTCATGTTTGATCGGGAATTTTCACGATGAAATTGACCAATGGAAGCACTTTAATTGTACACTTTAATCAAATGTAGCCCAGAAACATCAAAATTATTACAGCATGGTACAATTTGGGTCTATCATTATTGGCTTCGACTAGTTGGATTGTTCATAATCTGCAATATAATCATAATTTTTATCACTGAAATCATATTTTTTATGCTTTGTGAACAGGGTAAGCTGCATGATGGGAGAATGATAGCTGTGAAGCAGTTATCTCCAACTTCTCGTCAAGGGAAAAGGGAGTTCATCACAGAGATTGCCACCATATCCACAGTTCAACACCGAAACCTTGTAAAGCTGCATGGTTGTTGCATCGAGAGCAATGCGCCACTTTTGGTCTACGAATACCTAGAAAACGGGTGCCTTGATCAAGCTATCTTTGGTACTGTTTTCTTTTCTCAATTTCCTAAACATAAGCTGTCGGTGAAACATTGACCATGAAAAAGCAAATTCCAAGGTGCCTAAACCTTCAGTACTGCACTTGCAGGCAAGACGAACCTGAAACTAGATTGGAGAACCAGATTCAACATATGTGTAGGCATTGCAAGAGGCCTAGCATATCTCCATGAGGAGTCCAGCACACGTATAGTGCACAGGGACATCAAAACCAGTAATGTCTTGCTTGATGCTGATCTCAATCCGAAAATCTCAGACTTTGGGCTGGCCAGGCATTACAAGGACAACATGACACATCTTAGCACAGGAGTTGCTGGCACACTGTAAGCAGTTTCTCTGATTATATTATGATATTGCACTTCCATCACTGAATATCAATGAATCGCAATGTTGGGTTTTTACATTTTAGTGGTTATCTGGCACCTGAGTATGCCATGATGGGCCACCTGACAGAGAAGACTGATGTCTTCGCATTTGGCATCGTGGCAATGGAGATCATTGCTGGAAGGCCAAACTTCGATGAGAGTCTTGAGGACGACAAGAAATATCTGCTTGGATGGGTGAGAGTTGATTAAGACAATTAATTTCTCCATGCTTAAACATGTAATCATCTGTTTTAATTTCTTTAATCAGTAACTTAACTAACTAAACTACGCTACTATCCATAGGCTTGGCGTCTACACGAGAGCAGGCAGACTCTTGAAATAATGGACCCTAAACTTGTAGAATTCAATGAGGAAGAGGCTGTGAGAGTTATCAACATCGTTCTTCTTTGCACTATGGGCATGCCTCAGCAACGCCCACCAATGTCGAAAGTTGTCTCCATGCTTACTGAAGATATCGAGATGACTGAAGTGGATACTTATATGAGGCCTAGCTATGTACCACAGTGGCAGCCCAATAGTGGATCATCGATGCAACAGTCTTCAGGATCATCGATGCAACAGTCTTCAGGCAGCCAAGTTAGTGCGCCGTCAAGCTCAAGCAACAACACTAAATTCCACGGTGAAACCTTCCCGCTTGCTTTGTCTCCTTATGAAATTGATGAGGGAAGGTGACCGACTCCAGATGGATTCCTTTCAAACATTACTAAGTACTATCTGTTGTGCTCGTCTGGTGTCGATAACTTACTGCCGACGGCTTTGTAAGATTTGTTCATTTCTTCTTAATAAAATTTGCTCGGCCAGTGGCCGCCTAAAAAAATCTTTCTTTATTTTTTAATGGTGTAAAGTACTAGACATATTGGGTTTCATAGCTTAGGGTTGTGATTCATACAATGATGTTTGCTTAATTTTTTCTTAGGTGAGAACAATTAGACATGTCTTTTCCCCCATTTAGATCGATCAAATGTTGCATGTTGTAATATCTAGTCTGTAATTCCGGACTAGTTATACTTGAAATGAACAGAATTGGGCGTACAGCAAGTTTTATAGGAATTCCCAGTTGGATTTTTCACCAATTTCGACACGTTGATTCCAACCGCTGAGCAACGAGACTTTGGAAAGGACAAAACTTTGCAGTAATCCAAACATGAGCTTTGAAACCTTATGATAAAAATTCATGTGAGAAGTCAGTGCAATCTCACCACTCTCAATTTGACACGTATAACCGATACTAATGTAGGCTTTTAATATTGATTGGAGACATCAAGTACTAAACAAATACATTAGTACATATTGTTGTTCCTAACCATTACTAAAAATTTAGGTACGTATTAGTACCGGTTCAGGACATCAACATGTATTAAACATATTAGTATATGTTGGTGTCCCTAACCAGTACTAATAGCTGGTAAAAAATTTAATTTTTTTGATATTTTGGCTTCTCGCTAGTGCCCCTTTAGGGCCGGTTGGGTTATATACCCAGTACTAAAGGTTTTCTGTCTAACATTTTTATTTCCTACATGTACCCCTTTTACTTGTTTGTATTTGTTTCCGATGCTCATAAAGCATTACTTATGACTCCTTTGGAATAGATAAATTTTAAAGGAATTTGGAGGATTTGAACTAAATCACGTGAAAATCTTGTGTTCCTGATGCTGATAAAGCATTCCTCGTAATTTGTAAATTTGAGTGGTTGTATGCTACTTTTGTTAGATTGAATAAATGTATTTACATTTATTTCCACACATTTAGCTCCAGTTTTGTAAACATGGCAGATAAATTTAATGGCTCGAGGACTCCTCCATAAACACAAATTCTTGCCAAGGCCTAAATTAAAATGAATGACAAAGGACTCAATTGGTCAGTTACAAGGTTGTGTGCACATCAATCTAGCAAGGACAAAATTTGGCTTTCATGTGGCACTACTAGTTAATTTCTTGGCAATCAGTTCTGTCTGTTCAGAATTTTGCATGAGAATTAAGAGGGTCTATTTGTATGCTATAAATTCCTCCAATTCCAGCACTACTACTAAACTTCTTGGCAGGTGCGTTTTGATTCCCAAAATATATTGAAGCAACTTCAATATGCTTGCATGTCAGGCGAGAGATGGATCAGTGCTTGAGCTACATTTGCAGAGTACTCATTTCATCTACTGATAATTAAGTTATGCAGAATTATGTTTGAGTAGTCAGAGTTTTGTTGGTGTTGTGAAACTCTTCTACCTTACGAATCTCCTGTAGCTCTCCCTGCTGCTCCAGCTCCAACACCAACTTCGAAGAAAACACTTTGCAGACCACTTAATGTTCTCTACCTTAAAAATAGAGATGTGTCGTCACCATTCGACAACACGAAGAGAACCACAGAAAGGAAAGGAATTCACCTGATTCATGGTTGGACTGTCGCTGTTTAATTTGATCACTGCACGCCATGGGTTTAACATATACCAAACGTTGTACTGGTATATGGAAGAGTCCAACAACGACGTAACGAGCGTAGTTAGGTACCACGCGGTAATGAGCTATTCTATAAGGGAAATTTGATAGTATTTAAGAAGGTACACTAGGTGTCATAATTTTTTGTGTTAATTTTAGTATTATTGTAAGTTTTAGTGATACGTAGCTATATACAGTGCGAAGCAACAATTTAATGAAACATAGGGTTCAACAATATAATTTACATCGCATTATCAAAATTTCTATAATTTTAATAGAATTTTAAGAGTGATTAAGAAAACAAGCCTGGCTTAAGCCCTAGCTAGTTGTCATAGGCTTGTCACCTTCACAGTCTATATAGACTTTAAGCGCTCGACATATGCCATGCGTATAAAATGCTTATCTTTATAAGTACCCACATATCTAGTTTATATTTCACGCAAATTAATTAACTAATTGGGTATAAACAACTCTTCGTCCTTGTAGCTAATTAACCATGAGTTTGAAGCACGGAGACGGCAAATATATATCTAGGGCTACTGGGCTAGCTACTCTTTTAAACGTAGGAATTTAAGTATTTTCACATAAACGAACTATTACTCTAATTCAAACTAGATTCCTTAAACAAAGCCTAAATGATGATGTTGCCATCGGTTCGTGATCGTCCCCTATCACAGGCAGTACGTATAGCAGATATCACGTAACATCGGCTGCTTTAATTCGTTGGTACGACGACAAGTAGTGCATGCATCTGCGAGTCAAGTCGTCGAACATGTATTTCTCCCAACTTGCTATCTATCTATCCTGTCAAGTCGTCCCTTGTCTCGCGTGATTCTGAATTTCTGATACATCGAGACAGAGAGAGGTACTAAATTTGTCATAAATTGTTGCAGTACGTACATACATATGATCATGGCCAACTTGAGCTCCATAGCTGGGGAGCTACTGATCGCTATAATTTATAGTTTGTTCTAATATTCGGTCGAATTAAGATTAGACAAGATAGGTTATGCAAATATCGCAACAGTATTAGTTAATGTTTGTAGTATGGATTAAAAAACACTTTATCAAACAATGAATCGAGATTATTATAATTTACTGTAATTAATCATAAACGGAACCAGCAACAACGAACTCAAGGCTGCCGCAGCCCGCAGGCAGTCAGTGTCGTCGGATATGCTCGTGCCTGATGGTGCTCTCGGAGCCGGCCGGCTGGCAGCTATAGCTAGCGCTTGCCGACGCTGAGGACGAGCTCGGCGCCTCGGCGCGCGGTGCACCGGCGGCGACAACGAAGATGGGAAAGCTGGTGGTGATGGGGATTGATGAAAACAGGAGGGTGTGGGATCGATGCATGCATGGGGCAAATAATTAAAGACAAGTTGAGCAAGTTGAATTGAAATGTGTGAAAAACATCTGTTCATGGAGGCGACCCCTGTCTGATATATAGTTTAGTTGTTAGTTGCAGTATGTCCTCGCTATATTAGTGCTATATATGTAGATAGCATTGTCAGTAGGTGCGGAGTCAGGCATGGCATGCAAGTGGCCAAATTAACTCGTACGTTCTCGTGGTTTCCTCCATTCTTCAGGAATAAATATATGCATGCGTTCCAGTTCCACAAAGTTACTGGCATTTCGGCATATATATTACAAGGCAAGTGCCACGATTAAAAAAAAAGTCTCGGTCCGGAAAGAAAATTGCCTAGGTATTAAAAGAGGGAGAGCAAGCGGCTACTGTAGTGTCTGTTTGCGTAAAACAATTTTCATAGACGATCGGCTTAGCTTAGGAGACTATATGATGTAGAAATAGACTTATTTCTGTAACCGGTTCATATAAAGAATCATGTGTAAAAACAGAAATAGACTTGTTTAAAAATATAATTATTTCATATGAAATAGTATAGGGATAAACTTTATATAAAAAATATAGATGTCGATAAGATCTACAACTTTGTACTTGAAATTTATTTCATTTCAGACGTCCAGGGATCCAAATATTTTTGTTAATAAGATATATTTTGTGGTGGATTTAATAAAACTAATTCGATATATCAAAGAAGTTTGATTTATAAAAAAATCAAACAACTTCTAATATTATAATATGAAACATAAAAAGTATCAAATTTGGTAAGCTTTTATAATATAGTTGCACCCAACAAACGTCCAACTCGATCACATCCCAAGTATAACGTACACACGCATGTGTTGTACAGACTCTAGGCATCTTTGGCTTCAATTTGGTCCTGAACATGCACGCGTGTTCTAAGACTTTAAACACTTTTGACTTAAAATGTAGCAAGATTTAGAGCTGAAAATTTGTGACTAAAGAAGTATGCATTCATATGAGTATTTGACGAGTAAGTTATAATATGTGAACTCCAAACAGGTAGACATGCATGGTAAAACAATGACGTAGACGCCCTATAAGTTGGCACATTATAGTCGTTAATTACCAACTCCATGACAACAGGTTTTGCACGGCGTTTCAGAAGCCTCCAAAAGTCATGACAGAAACCTTGCTTTACCCCGTTTCCGTTTCTTTTCAGGCTTGACCTATATCACTTAAGTTCAGACATGTAATTCAATGTCTAAGCTCGCTGATTTTACAAAACAATCTATATGAAAATTATTGAAAATTTTATTTTAAATATTTATGAACTTTCTAGAATTAAATTTATTTATTCGAAATATTAAATGATTGTATTTAATGTTATAGATCTCATCAACTTTATCTATGCTCTGTGGCCTATTGTTTGGGTGCATGCTACTTTGTTTAATTAGGATGTTCGACTGCCTCTTTTTGACTTGCTGTTTACAATATTAGCACGTCGCTTATACATATCTTCAACTATATTGTTTGTTAATCATATGGTGATAAAAGCAACTATCTTTACTTAAGCTAGTGGTAGCAATGGAGCTGAGGTTATGCCCTCTTTTTTAGGAGCTTAAGATTAATATTAGTCTGTGAGTATTCGAAGAAGCTGTTCTTTTTTTCTTCTTCGCCAGACCAGTTTATTTTTAGAGTCTATAGCTACTAAGTTTTATAATCTGAAACAATAATTTGAATAATTTGAGAGAGCTACAGATTCTAAAAGTAGTTGTAACTGCTATAATCTTATATAAACATGGCTATAAATCACTAAAATTATGCACTTTGTCATTAAAAATAAGGAAACCCTAATTAACCGTAGTAAGAAAAAAATGAAAGATTAAGATTTTATATTTTGTCACTGTCAAGTAGCTTCGCTTTTGTCATCATGTCTCACATATCATTGACTTAATAGTTTCATATACCATTATCTCGGAGTGACATCGTAATCAAAAGGCCATAACAAAAATTATCAAACATCCTTAAAATTTGGAAAAACTAACCACAACTGCGATCTGCTCCCTTCGTCCCAAAATATAACCATTTCTACCATTCAAATTTTGATCCAAATATTACAACTTCTACGATGTTTCCCCCTAAATCTTCCTATTTTACCCCTACGTGGAGTACTAGTTACATGTAGTACTAATTGCTTAGAGTACCAATTGAGAGATAGTTTGGACTTTTTTTTCTCTTAATAACCACGCCAAAATATAGAAATGGTTATAATTTGGGGCATAGTGCGTAGAAAATAAGAAAAAATCTACCGTTCATCCGATACAAGACTGACACAGGTTTGAACAGTATTTGCCGTACAACGATGGCGTCTATATAGCGATTCAAGGTTGCTTCAGCAGCAGATCAAATTGGAGAGAGATGGCAGGTGTCAGTGGTCACCTCGTCTGGCGGCAGCTGCTGCTGCTGCTGCTGGTGTGCTCATGGCTGGTTGCAGCTGCTCAGGCTCAGCAAACAGGAAGAACCGATCCAATCGAAGGTACGATGACCGGGTGCTGCATGCAGATGCTCTGTGATGCGATCGTCATCTGGTTCACGCGGGGTCTTGTTTGCTTTGATTTGATCGTGTGTGCAGTGGCGGCGCTCAACGCGATCCTGGGGAGATTTGGCAGGAAGACGTCGCGGCTGTGGAGCATGAGCGACGAGCCCTGCCGCGGCTCCGCCCTCGACAACGGCATCCAGGTCGACAACCCCGACTTCAATCCGGGAGTCAAGTGCACGTGCGACGGCACCGTCTGCCATGTCACCGCGCTGTACGTATGCTATGCTCCGCCGTCTTGTTTTCATGCGTTCGAGCAGCTCAGCCGCGTGCATGAATGCACACCATGTGTTCGACGCAGTGGCTCAAAGGGGCCATGGCGTCCCGGAGGTTCAGTTCACGTGAAAAGCATCATTGATTTTATTGAGCTGCATGCATCAACCAAGGTTAAACTGATGTGGAAAAGTAAGAAACTTACTTTATATTTCAACACTCCCTCTCACGTGAGACCCCATCAAGCCTCAAGCGTGAAGCGTGGAATAAAAGTGAGCTACAATTTTTATTTGATTGCGTGCTAGCTAGGATTCAAATTTAAGACCCCTGGTTCTGGTATCATATTGAGTTACATGCACCGATCAGTTTAACCTAAAAATTTAAGTTAATGAGGAAAGATTGACAATTCACTTTATATTTCAACACATTTGCAAGAACTGCATGATTGCATCTACTTCATCAAAGCAAGCATATGCATGGTTTTTACTTATGATTTAGAGATAAATGCATTTGTGCATGGCCCCTAAAGTCTGTTGCGTTGCTTTGCTTCATCCTAATTTCACCTCGAAGACTTGAAGTTGTGTACATTTTTGCTTGTACCCATTGAACCTGTCAAACCTGGTTTTGGTTGTGGACTCTGACGTTGCCAACATATGTGTAATCCAACTTATTCCCTCTTTTTTTCTGAAAGCTCTCTAGTTCTTAGGTCAGCTGGCTTTTCATGGTTGCCATCTCCCCGAACCATGGTGGATGTGGATATGATTGAATAAGTTTAGGCCAGACATCTCAGTAAAAGTCTAGGACCGGAGTGAAATCTCTGGTAAAGAAGAGCTGATATTGATCCTCGGGTAGTCGGGTTAGCCTTTGGGACTGATATGGATTCTTGAAAGGAGGGAATGTTGTCCAGTGAACTTTTTTGCATGTTAAGATACAGATATAAGCAGTTTTACGACTGCCAGTGAAAATTAGACAAATATATAAGCAGAGTTCAGCGGCTAAACATGGAAATCTGTATGTGTGTTAGTATGTGTGGCCAAAGAATAGGCCTGTGAGTATGTCATATACATATGTACATGTAGCTAGTTGGAGTAAACAGAGAAAATTTGGAAATTTCCAAATCTACCGATTTGCTACACCATTTACTTATTTCTGTATAAAGAAATTTCTTACTTGTTTATTTATGCAGGAAGGTATATGCTTTGAATGTTGTTGGTCAGATACCTGCAGAGTTGCAGAACCTCACCAAACTAACTTTCCTGTATGGTATCTAACTCCTATCATCGTTGTCTTGATGATGAACAACTGTTAAGCATAGATTAATATTTTGCAGTAATGCAAATTCAAACCCATGTTTGAAGTTATTTGCTGTTAATTGGCTTCATATTTCTGGTGCTATTTCAGGAACTTCGATCAAAATTACTTGACAGGTCACATACCATCATTCATCGGAAAACTTGGAGAATTGAAAGAATTGTAGGAGTTATGCTTCAAGTGCTAGATTCTTGTATTGTCCATCAGTTAATGTTTTTTCTAAACATCCTTCATCTTTTTTTAATACAAAAAATAAAAGGCACGTGGGATTCAATGCACTATCAGGAGCACTTCCAAAGGAAATTGGGAATCTCACGAAACTCACCTTGCTGTAAGAGATCTCTTCTTGCATAGCTGCTCAATTTTCAACTATACATTAATGATAGCCTTGAGTATTTAAGTATGTGGCAAAACCTAAACATGTAATTGCTTAATAATAAAGTTCTAGAAAGCACCACTTATATATTATAATAGCGTTTTAATAGAGAATATTGTGGATCAAAAGGCTCATCAGTTCAAATAATGCCCATTTTACACCGTTAGCATTGCATGGAAATCATATAACTCCTGGACTGTTTCTTCTGTTTCAGAGGCATCAGTATGAGCAATTTTACTGGTGAACTTCCTGAAGAACTCGGCAACTTGGGAAACCTTGAAAATATGTAACCCCCCTTCTTTCCAACTGTCAACTACTACTTCAAAAAGAACTAAAATTGGACCAGATAGATATGTATCATCCAAAAAGATAATTGCTATAATGTTATGAAAACAGGTATATTGATAGTGCTGGCTTCACTGGTCCATTCCCTTCGACGTTCTCGAAGCTTAAGAAACTGAAAATCCTGTACGTTCGATATCAGAGCCACAGGTGTTATGTTTATTTTGTTTTAATATGCTCAATGTTAAATTATTTGTTGTACTGCCAGGCAGGCATCGGATAATGAATTCACAGGGAAATTTCCTGATTATTTAGGGAGCTTGACTAATTTGGAAGATGTGTAAGATTACTTATTAACTTTTTAATAAATATTTATTTTATCCTATTCATGAGATAATGGAATTTGTGCAACAAAAGTTTGTTTTCTGCATATGTTATTTCCATTTGAATTCAGACAGTAGCATTTTTACTTTTCAGTCCTCATTCGTAACAGATGCAGACATCTGCATGCCATTACACTGCTCCACACAACATCTACATACGCAGAGCTTACTTTTCTTATATTCAATTGGACTTGGCATCTCCCTACCTTTTTCTTAAAGTATGAACTTGTAGGGGTTTCCAAGGAAATTCTTTTGAAGGACCGATCCCAGCAACTTTGTCTAATCTAAACAAATTAACAAACTTGTAAGTATTTCTGTTCTTTGGACTTTGGAGACATTACCAAGTGTTGGTTGAGAAGGTGATGGTTTTCATGATAACTGATATACTAAATACAAATGAGCAGACGGATCGGTGGTATTGTAAATGGGAGCTCTTCGTTGGCCTTTATCAGTAATCTGACATCTTTGAATATCCTGTATGTCATGCTCTTAAGATCTAACTATATTAATATTGAGCTTGCAGTTGTATATTTTGACAAAGTTATAAGTTGCTAAGATCAGATATCCTTCTTACAGAGTATTGAGGAACTGCAAGATATCTGGTAACCTTGGAGCAGTAGATTTTTCGAAGTTTGCAAAATTAGACCTCCTGTATGTTTTCATTATGGACCATAGTACAGTCGATGATGCTATTGGCCACCTTTCTGATGTAATGTTGTCATGTGGCACAGGGACTTGAGTTTTAACAATATCACAGGCGATGTTCCTCCGTCTATTCTGAATTTGCAAAAGCTTACAATCCTGTAAGGAATACTGTCCGGAGATTAATTCCATTTACACAAATACATGTTAAGCTGTTGTCCATGTTTCAACATCTTGCACTGTGGCCAATTCAGGTTTCTTGGGAACAATAGCCTAACAGGAAGACTGCCAGATTCGATAAGCCCTTCGTTAACAAACTTGTGCGTTGAACAATTCAACACTGCAATAGCAAAAACTATTTACATAATGCAATGATGTATTTTCATTTCATATTTAGTGAAAATAGACTGTTTGCAGAGATTTTTCATACAACCAGCTCACTGGGAGCTTTCCTTCTTGGGTTACCCAGAACAATTTGCAATTGTAAGTAAGAAGTTCACAAATTTGTGTTGCCAAGGGGAAAAAATCAGTTATACTAAATGTTTTCTTTTGTTCAAGGAATTTGGTGGCAAACAACTTTATTCTTGGAAGCGACAACAGGTACTTATTACATTTAGTTAACTTTTATAATAATTTAATTTTGACAAAAATTTTCTCGGAACTTTTTTAAAATCAATTATGTCTGCAGTATTCTACCTCCAGGACTAAACTGCCTCCAACAAGACACTCCTTGTTTCCGTGGTTCTCCAGAATGTATGTGTTTCACTGTTCATCAGCTGTAGCGATTGATAAGATCTTCTGGAGTTCAATAATGTTCATAATTTTGCACTTCTTAATTGTAGATTATTCCTTTGCGGTAGACTGCGGCAGTAATAAACCTATGAGAGGCTCAGATAATACTATGTATGAAATGGATCCTACAAACCTTGGGTATTCATCATATTATGTTACTGATCAAAGAAGATGGGGTGTCAGCAATGTAGGAAAATTATACCAAGCCCCAAATGATACTAAAATAGTTTATAGCAACGAGAAGGTTCAGAGTTCAGTGGATTCAGAACTGTTCCTAACTGCAAGGATGTCGCCATCGTCGTTGAGGTACTATGGCATTGGGCTTGAGAATGGAAATTACACCATTCTACTTCAGTTTGCAGAGTTAGGTTATCCGGACACACCGACGTGGCAAAGCTTAGGAAGGAGAGTTTTTGACATATATATCCAGGTACAAATTTAGTGCATTGTGTAGTAATTTGTTTACTGAATCTTTTTGTTCTCTATCTCTAAATATTAGACATTTCCATAGGGTGCTCTGAAAGAAAAGGACTTCGATATAAGGAAGACAGCTGGTGGAAAATCTTTTACTGCAGTTAACAAGAACTACACAGCAACTGTATCCAAAAACTTCCTTGAGATCCATCTTTTCTGGGCTGGCAAGGGAACTTGTTGCATTCCTATTCAAGGTTACTACGGACCGTTGATCTCAGCATTAAGTGTCACTCCAAGTAAGCCCAGTCATTAAGTTAACTTCAAGAAGGATTATATTGGCTTCCAATAAGTAAAACCCTCTTTCAGATTTTACTCCTACTGTGCGAAACGGTGTACCAAAAAGGAAAAGTAAAGCTGGTGCAATTGCTGGAATATCGATTGGTGCCTCAGTTTTAGGATTAGCAACCTTATTTGGAATATTTATGCTAGTAAAGAAGAGAAGAAGACTAGCACAACAGCAAGAAGGTATCATTTATCAGTGCAAAAATTTGAGACATAAAATTTTTCAAATGATTTATCTTTCTGATGTCTCTTTAAAAAATGCAGAACTGTACGACATGGTTGGACGGCCTGATGTCTTTAGCAATGCTGAACTTAAGTTAGCTACAGACAATTTCAGTTCTCAAAACGTTCTTGGGGAAGGTGGATACGGGCCAGTTTATAAGGTTGTCTACTTCTGCTAGTTTAATCCTGTGAAATTGCAACTGAATATTATTATCTGGTTTGGTATTAAATGTAACTTTATGACAACCTTGTCGGTCTATGCTCAAAATATACATGTAAACATAGGAAAGTTCTTCCTTTGGCAGGGTAATCTACCTGATGGGAGAGTTATAGCTGTGAAACAACTTTCTCAATCATCTCATCAGGGGAAAAGCCAGTTCGTGACTGAGGTTGCAACAATTTCTGCTGTGCAACACCGGAATCTTGTGAAATTGCATGGCTGCTGTATTGACAGCAACACACCCTTGTTGGTTTATGAGTACCTTAAAAATGGAAGCCTAGATCGAGCAATCTTTGGTGAGTTCACTTCTGCTTATCACCAGAACCTTCGAAGTTACACTTGTTTGATTTCAGTAATAAAAAAACCACGTAGCTTCATGAACTCTTGGAAAAAATTCTGTGTTTTGCCATCATCTGAATTCTCAAGGCCTTAAGAGTTGTTTCTGCTTTTACAGGAGACAGTAACTTAAACCTAGACTGGGCAACGCGCTTCGAGATAATTTTAGGTGTTGCAAGAGGCTTAACTTATCTTCATGAGGAATCGAGCATTCGCATCGTGCATAGAGACATCAAAGCTAGCAATATCCTACTTGACACTGATCTCACCCCAAAGATCTCTGACTTTGGACTGGCCAAGCTCTTCGATGAGAAGAAGACTCATGTCAGCACGAGAATTGCGGGCACATTGTAAGCACATTTCATCATTTCTCTTACGATTGTACCTTCAACATCGATCAGAGCTAATTTTAACTCGTCTGACCTTGTTGTCTAGTGGCTATCTGGCTCCTGAGTATGCAATGAGAGGACGTTTGACTGAAAAGGTTGATGTTTTTGCATTCGGGGTTGTCGCGTTGGAGATTGTTGCTGGTCGATCGAACACCAACAACTCCCTCGAGGAAAGCAAGATCTATCTCTTTGAGTGGGTAAGAATAAGATGACCAATTGTCTTTTCATTAAAAATCACATTAGTTATTAATTATTTTGTGTGTGTGATGTCATGTTTACTGAAGTTGTGCCTATGTTAATTTGCAGGCCTGGGCACTATATGAAAAGGAGCAAGCACTCAGAATCGTTGACCCAAGACTTGAGGAATTCAACAAGGATGAAGCTTTCAGGGTCATCCGTGTTGCGCTCCTCTGCACGCAGGGCTCACCACACCAGCGACCGCCCATGTCGAAGGTCGTGGCAATGCTCACAGGAGATGCAGAGGTGGCTGAGGAGGTGACGAAGCCGACCTACATCACTGAGTGGCAATTCAGGGGTGGCAACAGCAGCTACACAGGATCTACCACCCCTGAGTACAGCAGGCAGAAAGAGATCGACCCTCTCACCCAGTCACCAACGATCCTTGGGGCTAGTCATGAGGGAAGGTGAATGCAAAAGCTGAACTTCTGCAGCTGATCATGGTTTGAAGTGGCAATATTGGACACTAGTCGTGGTTAAATAATTGTGTGTTAATGTGAGTTGGAGCAAATAATGGAACTTATTCTGAATTCTTCTGTGATGATACAAGTTTTACTCCTTGCAATTTGCAAGAGAAATTTCCCTGCATAGCACAAGAATTTGGTATAACCATTGCCGGTCTCTGTTTAGAAGGGAAGAACAGGAGGGAAAGAACAAAGAGCAAAAGTGGCGACGTCGTACAGATGAGAAGTTTTGATGAAAGTTGTGGTATTTATTGGAATCCTAAAAAAATTGTTGTATTTTTAATACCAACCAGAGTATTGTATAAAATTTTCAGTTTGTAAATGGTGAAACACAGTGGTATCCTAGTGTCTTTTGATTGAATAAATGTATTTGCATGTTTGTGAACACGTTCAGCAATAAAATTGTAGTATGTCTATGAAATTGAATGCCTGGAGAACTACATGAGTTCATGGGAACAGATGCTTGCAACATGAAGTCATGAGGTGGACATATGAGACTTGGCATTTGTAGTTCAAGTTTGCTAGTTGCTACTGTTTCGCTATTTTGTTGGAAGGCTTCCTTCTTTGACTAACTTGAACAATTTGCAGTTCAAGGTTTTGTGATGAGGAGCAACAATCTTTTTTTGAGGCAAACTAGTAGGAGAGGCTCCTACTGATGTTATATATTAAAGGGTGGCCAGAGCCCAGAGCCAAAGAAAGCACAGGAGCAAGCGGGGAACAGGGGGAGAGAAACAAAACAAAGCTAGAGGGAACGCAGCCATACTGTAAGAGAGCTCTTAGCTACAGCGGGGAATCTATGAGATTGGATAGACAGCTCTGAGAGAAAAGGGGTCAACCAACTGCCAACAGAGATCCTCTGGTTGTTAAAGATGTTGCTGTTCCTGTGAAGCCAGAGGGACCAAGACCCAATAAGCAGAACTTCCATGAAGAAAGGCCAGCCCAAACTAGACTTCCCCGTAGAGATCATGTCAGGAAGAGGAAGATTGAGGTCCCAGGTGGCGCCGAGCTGAGACCAGCAGGTCGTGCTG
>KE373226.1:135473-166337 GCA_000418225.1 Zizania latifolia
ATGGGCGCGTGCCATGATAGTTGCCCATGCGTAGTGTTTGGTTTTGGTTCTTGAACAAGAAAACAAGTTGAGGGTTGGGAAGCGTTACCAGAGTACGCCCTCAGGGTGTACGGCCAGCCTTTGTGATCGGCAACGAACTTGTGTAGTTCGGGAAGTCAAAAAGGCTTCATAGAGAGAGGGAAAGGTTCAACTCTAGGATAAGTGATAACATGTGTTTTGATGAAATGGAAAAAACCTTCCCGACGGAGGGGCAGGCCAGTACCGAGTTTAAGTTAAGAATGTAAAGTTGGAAGGTTTATTGTGGGAAAAGATTTAAAAGATTGTTGTGAAAAATGTGAAGAAATGATGATGGTGTTGAGATGAATGAGATGGTGTTTTGAAAAATAAACATTGCTACTTAGTAGTTGGTGGAGGTTGGGACCTCTACCAACGGGTATGGGACACTTAGTACTTTAAAGTCATTTTATATAAATAAGCCTTAGCCGCCCTTGATGACCCACATCTATAAATATTTTTCTGAGACTTGCTGAGTACGTTTGTACTCACCCTTCCTTTTTTCCCTCAACACCCAGAAGTAGCAGGATGAAGATAAATCTTTTTGCGATGTCCTGGAAAGATGAAGGATTTCGACGACGACGAGTTTTCAGAAGAGTAGGGTTTCGGGTCTAGTCCCCAAGTAGATCTAGGAGTTAGATGCTAATGTGAGTGTATGTTTGCTTCCGCTGTTCTTTTGTAATGATTGTTCGCTGCGAGGTATGCCTCATTAGCAGCTTTGTAAAGAGATAATATTGTAATAAGCAGGTTTTGTGATGAGCTACCGCTGAATTGAACGAATATCAGGTATGATGTTTGTTTCGATTTAGTTTCGTAGCGACTCGTCTCGTACGACGAAGTTCGTACGGGGCGGGGCGTTACACAAATGCAGTTGAAAAACAGTCAATATCAACTAATACACACAGGGGAGAAAACAATTCCATCGTCTATTGTTTCAAATGCAAGTAAAAAACAGTCAATATCATATTAACACACACAGAAGAGGTATATCTGATTGAAATCAATAAAAGAAAGCTACCATGGATCAACAGGACCTCTTCTTCGGATAATATCTAACAATCTGCAAACAGATGAAACACTCTAGCAATACTGTCAGAGCAACTAAAGGATTCAGCTCATCACTCCCATGTAACAGTTCTAGCTTTGTGCTTTGTGCTATGCAATTGGTTAAAAACATAAAGAAGATGTATTATTACTCAGTACCCGCAAATATGATTCATTTTGTCTTAATACAATATATTCAGGGAGGAGAGGATGATGAAATTGCTGAGCAACCTAAGAAAGTGGGTATTCGAATAGAGCAAAAGCAATATGAATTGTGATCCAGACAAAAGATTCGATTTTTTCTGTTCTTAATAAGTTCAGAGACAGCAGAGTGAAAATACAATTTTTTATAAATAATATTTATTTTTTTGAAATTACAAATCTAGATAGCGCCATTAAAAATTACAAAACTATATCTCTTTCGACATTTGAAAAGTATCCTCGCAAAAGTAATTTTTTTCTGTCGATAGAAGCTCTATCAATAATTCAAATCTCGACAAATATCTAGTTTTATAACTTTTTGATGACGCTATTTAGATTTGTAATTTCAAAAAAAATATTCGTGAAAAGACTCACATTACAACTAGTGTGGCCCGGCCCGGCCCAGCCCGGCCCGTATTGGCCCATCTACAAAATCCCAAAAGCGAGCCAGACAAACCGCAACCGCAGCGCCTCTCCTCTCCTTTATTTATCTTTCCACGCACTTCTACGCGACAAAACGACGCCACCCCGAGAAAAGGGCCGTAATAACGAGAATGCCACTTAACGTCGTCTCCTCTCCAGCCGCCGCCGCCAAGGTCTGCGCCGGCCTCCGCGCTGCCCGGCCGCACCACGGCCGCCACCTCCTCCGCGCTCCGAGCCACCCGGTGCTCCCTCCTTTCCTTGCCTCCTTTCTCCGCTTGGGCTCGAGCTTTTTTTTTTCTTTCGTTTTATCATCTTATTTAGTGTCTGGTTGGTTCGGTTTGGTTTCCTTCTCTGCAGAGCCGCCGCGTCCCCAGCTTGTCGTCCTCGTCGTCCGCGGGGCGTGCGGCGGTGCCAGCCATGGCCGCGGCGGAGGCTGGCGTGTCGACGGCTGCCGAGGCTAGGTCGAGCGGTGGGTGTCTCTGCTTGCTTCTCTTGGTTTGGTTTGGGACCTGGTGTAAATTATTGTTATTTTTCCTGGAACAGTGGAGATGATGCAAAGCTGTTCCAAGGCAATGCTTTCCATGACATAAGATTGGATTTTTATTGCGTAGGTTGTAGTGCAATGTATGGATGTATGGAATTTGTTTCCATGGTAATGGACATTGGCCAGTTGATTGGGATTGGATTTGTTTGATTAGGGTCTATGTGTTAAATCACTTAAATCCCCACAAAACCCTAATGTGGAAAGAACAAGTTGAACTTTTGCGACAAGAAAATCACATTAACAGAAGGCTGTAATGACCAATTGATGCAAGGATATATGGTGTTTCACGAGAAATATCTTCTTCAAGCGCTTCAATGCACGCTTAACATCAGCTGGTTTGGGTATTTTCAGTCCTAAATTCCTGTATAATATGATCAGGGATAAAGTTACCTCTTTGGCATGTTGTTTAAAGTTCAAACATGCATGTGAATTAAAACATTTTTTAGCATTTTCATTCCACATTCTAGTCAATGACTCTGTGTTCCCTTTTGTCTTGGTTCATTCAATTCCATACAGAAATCCATGTCAATATATTTAAGTTGCTGTGCTTATTGTTTGTTTCTGAACAAATAAACATGGATCCCGTTGATGTTTATATGCCCATTAATTTCTGTGTTTTATTGTTCTTGACTAGAAAGTATCTTTCAAAGTGTGAGCTAATAACAAGTTCCTACAGGGGCAGGAGTCAAGCAAGCACTGATATCATTGTCAGATAAAACTGACCTGGCCTATCTTGGGAATGGTCTTCGGAGCTTGGGGTAAATCTCTCATCTTGTGGGTTTCCCCTCTTTTAGGTTGTATAGCTGATAGTTGTGTTTTTGCTAAAGTTCACTTCATATTGTCTTGAGTGTTTTGCGGTTTATAGCTCGTCTCATCATCACCATGGCCAACTATTTTTGTACATCAATTCCTATTTTAGGCAGTAGCAATTTATCATATTTGCCCTTTCGCAAAGTTAGGTTATGTTCATTGTAAGCTTCTTATTACGGTTTATCTCCGCCAGTTGCATGTTTATACAGTTTGATAGTTTGTATCAGGATAACAGACGTGATTGTTACAAAGGAAAAATCATGGTTATTTCAACTTAGATTTTCTACTGTTGTTTTTCTTCATTCTAGTTATGAATATCTTATGAAGGTTTTGCTCCTGTAGGTTTTCTATTGTCTCAACTGGTGGTACAGCATCAAGCCTGGAAGCGGCTGGAGTTAATGTCACAAAAGTTGAAGAAATTACACACTTTCCTGAGATGGTATAACCTCATTTTTGTTTTATCTGTTGCTTCCCAGCATTGTTTATTATATTACTCAGTCTAGTAACCCCTGAATCATATTTGTTAACACAAAAAAGTGCACATTATGTGATGGATCTTTTTTCTTTTTGGTAATTTCAGCTTGACGGAAGAGTTAAAACATTGCACCCCAGTATACATGGTGGTATTCTTGCCCGAAGAGACCAGGAGCATCATCTTAAGGCACTGAATGAGCATGGCATTGGTGAGATTATTAGTCCTGTCGTGTTACTGAATTATCTTCACTCAACATTGTAAAGGAAGTGTCATGTGATGAGGTACTGTTAGTTAACTAGGATTTTCCTTTGGGCACAGGGACATTTGATGTGGTTGTGGTGAATTTGTATCCATTCTATAACAAGGTCACCTCTGGTGTGATTTCTTTTGAGGATGGCATTGAAAACATTGATATTGGTGGGCCTACATTGATCCGAGCTGCAGCCAAGGTAATTTATTGCTTATTTTAAATTATGTACTTAGCAAGGTTTGTTGCATTGTTGTAATCTTCAATCTTCATGCAACATTGATTCCATGTTGACATGTAAATGGATTTCCCAACCATTTATACACATGGTATTATGTAGTTCATTGATAGGAATACTTCTATTGTTGCTTAATTGTAATGTGCTTTCTATGCCTGGCAGAATCACAAGGATGTTCTTGTTGTTGTGGATCATGAAGATTACCCTGCTCTATTAGAGTACTTACAAGGAAAACAAGATGACCAGCAATTCCGTAAGATGCTGGCATGGAAAGCCTTTCAACATGTTGCTTCTTATGATTCGGCCGTCTCAGAGTGGCTATGGAAGCAGTCAAAGCAAGGTATGGGCCACATATTTTAGTAAATGGCATGGTCTTATATCATTTGTCAACATTTTGTCAGACATCATCATACTGTCATGGTCTTATGTAGGAGATACGTTCCCTCCGAGCTTTACTGTGCCCCTGTCATTGAAGTCTACACTTCGTTATGGTGAAAATCCTCATCAAAAGGCTGCCTTCTATGGGGACAAGAGTCTTTCTCTAGTCAATGCTGGTGGTATTGCAACAGCAATTCAGCACCATGGGAAGGTGAGAAAATCATGCCTTTTGTTGCTTCACTAAAATGAAACACGGATGATTGCAACATGGAAAAACATCTCTTTCAACTTAATGGTACTAGTTACATGTTTATCTAACTTTATTATGTCTTATTTAGTAGATATAACTTGTTTCTGGCCATTTCAATCTTTGTGGACTCCTCACCAGTAATGTGATGTTTCTTTATTACGTATGACATTGTTCATTGCAGGAAATGTCCTATAACAATTACTTGGATGCGGATGCTGCATGGAACTGCGTGTCAGAGTTTGAGAGCCCTACTTGTGTTGTAGTTAAGCACACAAATCCATGCGGAGTAGCTTCCCGACAGGATATTCTTGAAGCATACAGGTTGGCTGTAAAGGGTGATCCTGTTAGTGCATTTGGTGGGATAGTTGCCTTCAATACGACAATTGACGAGGTATCCAGTAGACTTCATGCACTGTAGTTTGTGTTGGACATGACCATTATTCACGCACTACATCATGTTTCAGGTTCTTGCAAAAGAAATCCGTGAATTCAGGAGCCCTACAGATGGTGAAACACGAATGTTCTATGAGATTGTGGTTGCACCTGGCTACACAGAAAAAGGTCTTGAGATCCTCAAAGGGAAGTCAAAGACATTGAGAATACTGGAGGCCAAGAGAAGTGGAAAAGGGCTGCTATCACTTAGGCAAGTCAGTGGTGGCTGGCTGGCTCAAGAATCTGATGATCTCACCCCAGAGAACATCACCTTCACGACAGTCTCCGACAGGGCTCCACAAGAAGATGAGCTCTCTGATGCTAAATTCGCCTGGCTTTGTGTCAAGCACGTAAAGAGTAATGCCATTGTCATTGCCAAGGTCAGTACATTTCCCCTCTGCTGCATTCATAAAACAACTTACTAATCAAGGGAGCTAACTTTGTTGTTGCCGATGATCCTCAGAACAACTGCATGTTAGGCATGGGGAGTGGTCAGCCCAACAGACTGGAGAGTCTGAGAATTGCTTTCAGGAAAGCAGGAGAAGAGGCCAAAGGTGCTGCTTTGGCCAGCGATGCGTTCTTCCCATTTGGTAAGAAATATGTATTTGGTTTTTAAAAGTCTCTGGCTTTAATCTCTTGAATTTCTTCATACATAAATATCACTGAAGCAATCAAAATCAAGCAAATTTCTACCACCAAAAGAAACTAGAAAGAAACTCATTTGCTGATTAGCAGCACTGTATTAGTTGGATTAATCTTTAGTTTTGTTTTAAACGAACATGATTTATGGCCAAGTTACCAGCATCATAGACCATGAAATGCATATAGCTTCTTAACACGATCTGCCACAAAATGCAACAGCTTGGAACGATGCCGTGGAAGAGGCCTGCCAGAACGGCATCGGGGTGATCGCGGAGCCCAGCGGCAGCATCAGGGACAGCGACGCCGTCGACTGCTGCAACAAGTACGGCGTCTCCCTCCTCTTCACCGGCGTCAGGCACTTCAGGCACTGAGCTAGCTAGATTGAGCTGCGCGCATACATGCATGGGCCGCATGGCAGATCGATCGATCGACTTTTCACCTCGAGGAACTCTCCGACGGCTGGGCTAGCTGCCAGCTACTGATGTGACAGAATTTGGGCTCCGATTTTTGCAATAAGTTGAATGGTGACTGTTAAATTCTGTTGGTGAATGGTGATAATAAGATCACATCGCTATTGAGTTTCTCTGTGTGAGTTCCTCCAACATGGATGCCATTGAAGGGTTAATTTGCAAGTAGCAGTGATTACGCCCTTTTATTACTACAAATACAAACCAGTGTGCTAGCTAAGCTACACGCATGTGTGAGAGTAGTACACATGCAGCAGCAGCAGCAGCTTGTACAGGCAAGGTACGTATAGTAGGTAGCTTGGGCATGCACGGGCGGCGCCACCGCCGGCCGGCTCGCCGGACGGCCAGCCGGCTAGCAGCTCTTCTGACAGGTGCAGACCCTCCAGTGGCAGTAGCCGGCGGTCCAGCCGCCCTCCTGCTTGGCGCACTGGCTGGCGCAGAGCCGGTCCGACAAGCACGGGAACGAGTGGTGCTGGCTCTTCCCGGTGCACACCCGCGCCTCCGCCACGCCGCCGCCGCCGCCGTTGTCTGAAACGAAGACGAAGCCCGGCCGCCATGCGAATGCATGCAAGTTAACATACCAATAATTTAAACAGCTCGTACATCAGATAAATCATGTTTAGTCTTGGCTAATTTCCCTTTTGCAACAGCTGAGCTGAACAGATTAAGAATATCTTACGCGAGATCAGGAGCAGCATCATCAGCAGCATGGCACACGCGGTCGCCTTGGACGATGTGGACTCCATTTGATCACAGCAACTGTTAATTACTCTGACAAAGATGATCGTTTTACGGACGAGTGAAGAAGCTTGGTTCTGATTAATGGCTTTGCAAGGAGATCAACCAGGACAGAGCTTAACGAAATAGGAAGAAGAATCACCAGCTACTTATAGGGATGGACGATGAAGCCAGGTGGACACGTGGCAGCTTCACTCCTACCACCTGTCAGGCTGAGAAGCCGTGCCTATCGGCTCTTGTGCCAGGTGAGCAAAATGCCATGGCTAGCTAACTCAGAGGCCTGTCATCAAGCTCGGTCGGCAGGGTTCGTAGCTAGCTGCGAATAACCTGCTCCACCGATTGATCGATTTGCCGATCGATCTGGGCAGCACGTATATTTTACAGAGCAAGGGTGAATCATTCGCCGGTCGGTCAATTGAACAGTAAATAACTAATATTGTATTCTATGCTACTGTGTATGTATGATTTGGAATGGAATTAACCAATTAAGGTGGCCTCAAGCCCTCAATAATCAAATTTTCAGGAAAATAGCTCGATTGTCTTGAAACAAAACTGTCATCTGATCGATTATTCGTGTTATGTTTTTAAATCTTTATAAACTCTCTTCTTCAGATAAAATCTCAGATAACCAAGCTGAACGCAAGCAAACACTGCACGCCGCTGAAGTCTTAACCTAGCGAGTAGCGTGCCCGGGAATGCGATCCAACCATGCATACATGCAGATGCCACGTACTGACGTACGTGCACATCGATCCAAATTCCAGAGTGATCGATCATATATGGCACACATGCATCGCCATGATCAAAGCGTGCATGTCGCACAGCTGCTCGGTCGCCACGCCGCGTTCCACGTGGATGCTGCATGCATGAGAGCTCCATCGATCGATCGACCGCCTCCGATGGCCTATAAAAGCCGAGCAAATTCCTATCTTAACCTACATCAGCAAGCAGGTATAAAGTTTGATACATCGTCGTTGATCCGATCAATCGAGCTACCAGCTAGCAGAGAGTCAGCCAGCAAGCAAGCCATGTGGACGTCGACGGTGAGGAAGGTGGCGGCGCAGGGCGTCTTCCTCCTCCTGCTCCTCCTCGTCGCACGTACGAATCGATAGACTAGCTAATATTCATGTATGATATATGCATGCAAGATATATAGATATTATTCAGTTGCAATTGCATTTGCAGAGGAGGTGGCGGTGCCGGGGCCGGCGGGGGCGGAGGCGAAGACGTGCCGGCGGCGGAGCGCGGGGTTCAAGGGGATGTGCTCGTCGGACCACAACTGCGCCGCCGTGTGCATCCAGGAAGGATGGGGCGGCGGCAACTGCGACTGGGGCCTGCGCCTCCGCGAGTGCAAGTGCATCAAGCAGTGCTGATAAGTGATAGCTATCGATCGAGCTGCATATCCATATAATATAAATATAGCTGCATCGATCGATCGATGGATCGATGGGCTAAGATGATGAAGAAATAAACAAGTTCCTTGTACTTTGCCTTAATTTAATTGCAGTGTAATAACATGGCTTATCGCATGTGGTTTCCTCCGTCGTTATCGAGATAAAATAGATTTAGTAATATACAACTATTTTACTATATATATATATATATATATATATTATTTAGAATATATATATGGCCTCATAATGTTTTGAATGTTTTGAACATTGATATACCTTTTTAATATATTTCTAAAAAATATTTAAAATATGGCCATTATATCTACTAATATTATTTTTATATATTAAATCCTTAATTATATTATTTAGTCTATGAATGATTTAATGTTGAGGGTTCATATTTTAGAGATGGGCCTGTATTAACATAAGAGTTCCGTAAATTTATTTGAAAATGGAGTTACTGTTATGTTAGGCTACCGAATAAGTTGAGATGCAAGTATATATACGATTAATAAATATATAAATATAAGTAATTAAAGCTGTTGTAGTGCAAACGGCGTGGATGGTCAGAAGGCGGCGGAGCTCCGGCCGCCGGAGACGAGCACGTTCGTCGACCGATATGGGCGGGTCTTCCACACGTTGCTGGGGCAAACACGCTCAGTTTGAATTCGGCCCGTGTTCGAGTCAGAATTTGATACAAATTTGTTAATTTGGGTGGCCGAATGCTTGGTCCTCTTAAAATGGATCGCTAAAATATATTGGTCGCGGTTTATTATTTTTACAAATCGAAAATATATAGGAAAACCATTGTTATTGAATAAATTCAAAAGGTTGGGTTATTGAAGACAATATGTATAGGTGAATATAACAATTTTTGATCCAACATGCCCTATCGCCGTTATTGAAGTTTGAAGGGTTTAAAATTTATGGTAATAAATAATCCCTCAGTGCAAAAGGAATTCACTTCTAAGCCAACGACTTTCTCATAAATCTTTTTTTATATTCTTACCTATCCTCACGTTTAATACCTCCACTTCATAATATTATTTTTTATTAATAAAGATAATTTAGTTGTTTATTCTCATTATTAATTTATCAACTTTATTAACAATGAAAGATAAGAAAATAACAATGAGGTTAGAAAAAACCACCTTATGAGCTCGCCACCTCTCTCCCTCCTCCAACTGACTAATAATATCAACACATGAAGACATGATTATCTGATCACTGCTAACTCGATTTTATACTCATATTCTTTAAAGTTATTCCAAATCACTCGAAAAAATTGCTATTCGGTATAAAAAACAATCAATATTATATCATTCACTTAAGAGTATTTAAATATTTTCACTCTTGACACATAATAATCAGCATCATTAATCAGGTTAACCAAACGGTTTAAATTACCTGACCAATAAATTAATCAACAGTTTAAATTATCCAACCATTAAATTACCAACTTTCAAAGGTGCCAAAGTTGCCACTCTTCTCAGGAGTAATTATTTAAATTGTCCGCCTCAAAATCATCGTTAAAATTATTTTAGAGCCATTTATCATTTTTATTAATAAATCTATTTAATTGAATGCAATAATAATAATAATAATCTGTCCATTTCTATCCTCCACGGTGTACTTTGCTGACACATCCCCTCTCCCCCTCCCCAATCCCCATTCCCACTCTCTCTCTTTCTCTCTCTCTCTCGCGTCCTAACCCTAATTTCCCCCAGTCCCCGACTCCGGCGGTGATCATGCCCGCAGCCGCGGTGGGCGGCGACCCCCTCCCCCTTCTCCTTCTCCTCCTCCTACCCCGCCGCTTCTCTTAGGCCGGTTTCTCCCTTGACGCGCGCGCGCGTCTTGGGTCTCTCGCTGATTCCGAGAGTTTCCTCTCTGGCGGGAGGCGGTAGGTTTGGCCGGCCTCGTCGATCCCTCTCCGCTGGGTACGGCTGCTGGCCTCCTTCCACCGGCCGACCCGACCTCGCCTCCAAGGTATGCTTCTCGGCCTCGTACTTCGTACTACTGTACTGAACTGGTGTCGAGTGGGGATCTGATACCTGGACTCGATTTATTTCTTTGCTTATGCTGGTGATGCTTAATTCTTTTGGGAATTCTGTTCTGGTCTACTCTTTGATTCGCCTGAACCCCAACCAATACATCCACCTTGTGTTTGTCCCTCGTCTAAATGCAATACAAAATTAGTTCTTTCTCGTTTATGCCACATGATTTGTTACATAAGGGTAATTCTTAAGTTCTGCACACATTATCCTATGAACCAATGGAAAAAAGTATGGATATTTATCTCCATAGGAGAACTCTTGAATGGTTTGCCTGCCGGCTGGCGTTAAGTGATCGATGGGCTGGATTCAAACTGAGTAGTATTAAGGGGAGGTTGAGAAGAATAAATTGTTTCTCTAATCTTCACTTCTTCAGTAAGGTTTTTTCTGCACAAGGTCGCAATTTCTTGAGATTTTAAACCTGGTTTCCTTGATTGGGCACACAAAGTTGGAAAGGGTATCCTTAAGAAGTCTAAAACATGAAACACTTGAATTTCTCATCTATTTGACTAAATAATGCACCACATAAATTACATATTTTACTCATGTACTTGAGAGGTAATATTGATTATCATCATCGTTCAATTATACAAATCCTAATGAACAAAGTTTTGTATTCAGTACAGGTCTGTTTCTTAAGCATTGTTTCTCAAAAAACAGTTCGCAAACTTGAGAAATAATCTAACAATGTCATCGTCATAGCTATTTTATTTTACAGGACAGATTTATTGTTCTTCTGCTGTTTTCAGGAAAACTAATGTTTTTGTATTTTGGTGTGATTGAACAGGCCCTTGTTAACTGAAGTAACCACGCTGGGAGCTTATGTTCTAGAATACAAAGCACCAGGGAAACAACATTATGGATTACAGCAACAGTTCATGTTCTAGAACACGAAGTGGGCTTGTTAGGGGAAATGGCATTGTGGATTCTAACGTGGGAGGTTGTTCTAAAACACGTAGTGGGCTTGTTAGAAGAAATGGCACTGTGGACTCCAATGAGAGTTCATGCTCTAAAACACGAAGTGGCCTTGTTAGGGGAAATGGCATTGTGGATTCCAATGAGGGCGCATGCTCTAAAACTATAACTAGGCTTGTTAGGGGAGATGACATTGTGGAGGTAAGTGAAGGCTCATCCTCTAAAACACGAAGTGGGCTTATTAGGGGAAACACTGTTGTGGCTGCCAGCAATGAATCATGTTCTACAACACGAAGTGGTCTTGTTAGAGGAAACATTGTGGTGGATTCCAAAGAGGGGTTACTTTCTAGAACACGAAGTGGACTTGTTAGAGGAATCATCCAGATAGATTCCAGTGAGAGTTCATGTTCTAGAACTCGAAGTGGGCTTATCAGAGGAAGCCCCTCTCTCAAGGTATGCACATTTTCTAGCATCACCTACCCCTTTTCATATGTTCCAAGCACATGACAAGTATGCCAGTAATGACCACTCTCTATTTCATTGCTAGGCTCAAGCCAAGGTTGAAACAGCCATGAATGAACTTTCTGACGGTTGTTTGAAAGAGGGCAGTCCAGGAAAGAATGAACCAAACCACAAGAGTAATCTGGTATTCTGTGACGATCCTTGTTTTTCTCTCACCTTTTCAGCTTTTCTATGTAAAACACTATGTCGCCATAATTATTTTATTATTAGCTTCAAAGCAAAGATAAACCAGTCATGAAGGGACCTGATGGATGGTGGAAAGAAGACAGGCTAATAAAGAATGGGTTGAAGTGCACGAGTGATCTGGTATTCCACAATGATCTTTTTTCTCTTGCTCCTTTCCATCAACAATAGTATATCTGGTTAATTCAAATGATTTTCATGATAGGTTCAAATAAGGGATGAGCTAGGCGTTAAGGGGCTGCTTGATGAATCTTCGAAAGAAGACGGGGAAAGTGCACCAAATGACAAGAATGATCTGGTATGATGTAATGATCCTTTTTCTCTTACTCCTTCCTGTCTAAAACAATTAACTAACTACTTCAAGTCACTTCATTGCTAGGTTGAAAACAAGGATAAGTTAGGCATTAATGGGCTTCCTGATGGATGGTGGAAAGAGGACAGGCCAAGGAAGAATGGATCAAATATGAAGACTGATTCGGTATGCTGTAGTGCACTCTTTTTTCTCTTTTGCTCATTTCTATAATTATATCTAAAACAATGTATCTAAGGCTCCGTCTGACATTGTGGTTCCTGTTCAAAGCACTTATTTAATTCTAAATGTCAATTAATAGCTACTTGAAACACTATTTTCTTTTGGAGCTGTGACAATAATACTCTTTTCTTTGGAGTCGTGACATGAAAATCTTGCTAGATTCAGTAAGAAAAAGTGAAAAACTAGATTCCATAGCACAGCACAACCACCACACTGATCCCTAGTCAGTAGTCATTAGCACGTCTGTAAATATCTTGCACTTAATATCTCTTGATGATTCTTAAGTTGTCAAAATTGTTTACCTATAAGACTCTTGTGGTTCTAAGCTGCATCTCAACATTGTATTCCCAACCAGCAATATTGTTCCACTTGCATCTCTATTCTGCTTTGAGATAGAGTAACCACCCAAGAAATATTTTTAACATGTTCTGCATGTATGCTGTTCTATGCCGTCATCTCAATAAGCAAAGCAGTTAAAAACATGATAAACCCCACGTGTTTCTGGCAAAACCCCCTTTCAGCCGTGTCCTTAGGTTTAGCATGCCATGTTTACAATAAACATTCGTCCTGAACTGCTATAGTTCTATTCATTTACTTGTGGATGCTGTTTTTTCCTAATGCTATTTGAAACATATCTTTGTTGAGAAGTACATATATAATCTGATAGCGTTAACACATTTATATGAGGTTTATGCTCAATTCCTTTCTATAAAATTTACAGTTTAGTGTGCCCAGTGTTGCCCTCAGTGCTAGTAACCAGCATGGCAGCAGGCCAGGGCCTTGCACAAACAGAAACCAAAGTGAGTTAGCGGCCACCTAGGCAGGAAAAAACAGCTCTGAGTGTGCCCCTTGTCAACTATATAATGAGTGCTGCACTGCTAGGTCATGTAATTTTATTGAAAGCCTTCAGGGCATTCCGGGATTGCTGTAGAATACCTTACATAGACTTACTTTCGCCTTGTTTTAATCTCTGCAGTACTACATTGATCCAGTCAGTGGATATGAATTTCGCTCTCTGAAGGATGCGTGGCGTTTTGTTAAATCAGGGGACATTTCTCAATGCAGTACGAGGCCAAAAAAGAGAACTATTCAAGATCCTCGTACTAGTGAAAACCAATCTCATGTGAGTTCCTTTCAGTTCTTCTTGTTTCGACTTTCGAGTACTGGGACATATGCTTTCTTCCATCAAGACATTAAAGGAATAAATGTTAGCTATCCTAATTACCACACACACCTCAAGTTAAACATCTTTACTCTAGTTAAAAATTTTGGAGTTTGGTCCTAGTCATTTTGTGTCCTCGAGGTCACACATCAGCCACCTGCCACGTGCTAACTGCTCTTATCCTGGTTGCTTCCTCAGGGAAATTACAAAATGCTCTTTTTCCCATTTGTGCAGAGAAACAGGCTTTTCATTTACACTGACATCACATAAAAAACTGTATAAATTCGTTTTAAATTCAATTTTACTACATGGATTCTGCTCCCTCTGGTCATGATTACTTGTTGTTTAGACTGGATACGTGGAAATCAGATCTGCAGATCTGCCCTGAAAAGTAAATTCACAATAATTTAAATTTATTGGGCTTTGCATGTATACTTAAATAGAAGTTTGTGGTCAAAGTTTTGTTTTGAAGATGGGTTAGAAAAAAATTCCTTTTGTATACCCCCCTTTCCCAATAATTGTACTTATTAGATCATTTTGTGAAAATCAGACAACATCATTGCAACTTACAAGGCCTGGCACTGCCGATAAAGCTATTCAGTGTGAACTGCTAACTTCAGAAGGTGTCATGCTGCCATGGGAGGAACAGCTCAGTCCATATACAGGACTCAACACCAAAAATATGATGCCTGAGTTGGAAGGGATGATAGCAACAGAAAGATATGCCAACAAAGTTGATGCTTTGAATTACAACAATGTTCCACCAGTCTCTTCACAGGATGCTGCAAGGGGAAATAAATCTGTTAAAAGAAAAAGAAAAGAACCAAATGCAGAGGTGAAACCCAAGAAGTGTAAAATCAAACCTGCAAAAAAGGTTGCCACGCCTCTCCGAACATCACCCCGCTTAGCTTCACTGAAGATTACTCATGATTTAAATACCAAGCCTGAAGATGAACCTACTAGTGCAAATCTTGTCAATGAGGTACATACGATTAAAGAAAATTCTACTGATCAGTCACGACAGAACCAAGCAGAGAATGCCGTTCAAATGCAAGCTATTCAGGAGAGCACTGCTAATCAGTTACAGTCAAGCCAAACAGACGCTGCCAATCACATACAAATTGTGCAGGAAGACAGTACTGATCAGTCACAGCTGAGCCAATCGTTCACTAATCAAATATGGACAAATCAGCAAAATGCTATTAGTCTGTTACAGTCAAGCCAAGTAGACTCTTTCACTCAAATACAAACTATCAAAGAATACAATACCAATCGCTCACAGTTGCAGCTGAACAATGCAGCCACTGTGAATGAAATGCATATTAATCAAGGAAACTCTGTTGGTCAGTTGCAGTCTAGCCAAACAGACCCTCTGGATCAAATACAGGCAGATCAGGAAAATTCTGTCAGCCAGTTACAGTTGAGCCAAGCAGACTCTTTCATTCAAATACATTCTGCACCAGACTACATTATCGATCACTCACAGTCACAGCTGAGCCATGCAAATCAATTGCAAACTAACCTTGGAAACACAGTCAATCAGTTACAATCGAGACAAGTAGATGCTATAGTTCAAATGCAGGCTCCACAAGAATACATTACCAACCAGTCTCACCCAAGGCAAGCAGATACTGTGAATCATATGCAGATTAGTCAGGACAACACTGCCAATCTGTTCCAGTTGAGACAAACTGGCGCGGCCAACAAAATACAAATTATGCTGGAAAGCACCACAGATCAGCCACAGCTCATGCAAACTTTAACTGTGAATCCAACACAGACCATTGGGGAAAACACTGATAATTATTTGTTGCCAAATTATGCTGAAAATCATACCCTGCAAACTGGTTTCTCGTTAGCTCCTGAGCTGGAAGATGAAGCACCTGTCACAAGCTTTTGGAAAAATGTTGAAAATCAGGAGCCACCAATTTCCATGCAAATAGATGGAAAGCCTGTTGCGAGGTCCACATTAAATGTTGAATACCAAGATGTGCCAGCCGCCGCACCTGCCCAGCCAGCACCTGCTGATCCATCTGGGCTGGCCCTGCCATCTCTATTTGGAAATTCCTGGTCAGATCCATGCATTGAGTTTGCATTCAAGACCCTTACAGGGGACATCCCTGTCCTCGATGATACTTCAGCTGTCGAAGAATACTTCCCTCACCAACAGGATTTAAATGAACCCCCATCACCAAATTGGTCTGCTTCACCTAGCTGTTTCACTTCCTCTTTTGATAATACTCGAAACCATACACAAGGTGACAATGTCAGCCTCCCGGTGCCAAAGCCATCAGATAAACTATTCAATGGTGGTTGGTTTCCTCCCAAGTGACTTCTCCAGAACCCAAGTGACTTCTCCAGAAGTAAATAAATGTGGCACTATTGTGTACATGCAAAAGGCTAAAGAGGAAAGCCTGGTACTATCTTTAGCACTCAGATGTGAATTTATGACCCCTCAGTGATGATGGTATATGCTGTAAAATGATTGTAGCTTGTTCTAACTCTGTTAGATAGTATTTACATCTGACTAGATTCTCCGTTGTCGTTGGACTAGCATACTTGACGGAGAGAATGTCGAGTAATGGAGTCATCTTTGTTTTCTGTTTTTTCGGTTGTGTGCAGTTGCTGGGGATTCATGCCATGAACTGAAGACTAATGGAGCACTTGCGTTTTAATTATTTGCGAAAAAAATTCTGCGTTTTAATTTTGGCTTCACTGTAACATGTATTGAATTGTGTTTCGATGGGATGATAAAGATGCTACTGCATTTAAGTCCATTAATGCTGAATCTTGATCAGCTTGTGGTTCGCTAATTGGCTTATGTCATTAATTATGCGATTGCAATAATTGAGATCTTTTATTTGTTTCTTTTTTGTTAGAGTAGATTGTTCATGCGAACCTGTCATTCCTGAAGATGATATACACGGTCATAAAACAAGAAAAAGGTCCATCATTTTTGGCTCAAATTCAGAATGGTTTTGGTTGATGTGTTGCTGATGTGGCGGCATACCCAAAAGCTGAAATTGTTTTTGATTTAAAAAGATTAATCAATACACTATTTTAAAAAATCCTGAAAAAAGTCGTTTCCCTTCCACTAGGAAGTATATTTACCAAATACATAACCAAAATATAATTGGTCCACGGAAAATAAAAATTAAAAAAACAAAACCATTTTTACCAGATTACCGAACTTTCTTTTGCTTCCGAAAAAAATTATCTAGGTTTTAAACCAAAAAATCTGAATGTTTACTGTTTGTAATTTTAGCCGGCCCAAATTGGCCAAAAAAGTGCTATGTAGTTTCAACCACTATTTTCTCAGTAAATCATACTTGAATTCACTGATACCAGTTTATCCTAAATTCTAAATACTTCACAGTGAACTGTAAATTTGCTACAAATTTTAAAGTCATTTATACTGATTTTAGCACCCACACTTGACTCCCAAAGTCAACACTGTATGTAGTGTTGTTATGGGCAACATGAACAAACAACCAGACCAGCCTTCAGAAAAAAAGCACTGAGACTGTGTCACTGGCAGGTATAAAAGAAGTTTTAGCTCCTTTGCTTCGTAGTTATGTAACATTTATTATTTTATCATATACCGTGTGATAAACGAAAAAGATAGGCTATGTTAAAATTAATGATAGAACATATGTCATAATCTAATATAGGGTTTCATGCGGTAGTCTTTACCCTTTTTCGTAGAATTTTTTCAATGACACCTCATATCTCATATGCATAACTAAGACTTATATGATACTTATCAAATATTACATGTCTCTAATTTAATTTATACATGTCATTAGAGCAAATACTCCTCCATTCCAAAATTTAAGTGTTTTTAGAGTTCAAAGTACTTTTGGATTCATAATCACTCACATAAAAAAAGTATTATAATCTTTTTATACATCAAATCAAAAGAATATATATGCTTAAGTATAAAAAACTAAAATTTTAGAATATCATAGATTCATAGGAGAACAAGAATAAGGCATTGAGCTGAGCACCTCCACATTCCACGCTGACACACACAATGACACAAACGCTATGCCAATGACGACCCAATCAACGCAGCCTCCGGCATCCTACCAATCGCCTCAAGATTGGATCGTGTCATCATAGTCGCCACCACAACCCTCAGATCTCTCTCTCATCGTGCTCTCTCTCTCTCTCTCTCTCTCTCTCTCGGACCAGCTCCGATCCTTCCTCGAGTCGGGAGATGGCGGAGATCGTGGTGGCGGCGAGGGCGCCGACGCCGATGGGGAGGTGGGGAGCCGCGCCGCCGCAGGAGCTGCTGGAGAGGCTCAAGGACTACGGCCAGGAGGGCGCCTTCGCGCTCTGGGACGAGCTCGCGCCCGAGGAGCGGGACTTCCTCCTCCAGGACATTGAGGTGAGTGAGCAGCGACACTCCCAAGATCCTGGCTCGCTCGCTTTCTCTCTCTATCCATCTTTGGGTTGAATTGTGCGTGAAAAATGCTTGCTTTTTTGCCCGCGGGTGGTGATGCCTAAAGATTCACTGATTCACTCGGTTGCGAGTTGGGATGCTGCATGAATGAAGATTTGGTTTTGAGCAAGAATGCGATATGATATTTTTTATTGAAGCATGCGAAAAGATTTACTTTTGCGTTGCAATTGTGCCAGAATTGGTAGTTAAAAAAATTCATGTCGGATGGGTTACTGATCTCAGAAAAAATAATAGTAGTTAAAAGAAGCCAAGATATTTAGTGTGGCACTTTGCATTCATAGTTCATCAACTATGTAATTTAATGCAGTTAATTGTGATCTCGTATCAAGGAGAAATGATAGCAATGCAATTTTTGCCCTTTAAGACTTTCCTTATTGATCATGGTTTACAGAGTTTCATGAACTGCGTTTCAGAGCTTAGATCTTGCTAGGATCGACCGGATCATCCGATGCTCGCTCAGAACACAAGGTGCGAGATTATTCATCCATAGGCCATGCTTATGTATACCATGTGAATTTTCTGAATTCTGACTCATGTGATGGTGCTCGGAAGCGCAGGTGTTCCTGTGCCAGCCGTTGAGCATGTGCCAGAGTCAAGTGTCTCGACCGTGGAAGATAGAACTCATGAGGACAAACAGAGGTGGTGGAAGAGGGGCTTGAAAGCCATTTCAGAGGGCAAGTTGGCTGTTGTGCTTTTGGCTGGTGGTCAGGTACTAAAACTCCTGAAAATTGCATAATGGAAAAAAAGATCTATGTACTGCATACCGAAGAAAAAATTCTCACTTATCCAACCTCTCTCTCACTTTAATTGTGGACAGGGAACAAGGCTTGGCAGTTCTGATCCTAAGGGATGCTTCAGTAAGTCTTCATACTTAAGTTGTTGCATGCTACTTCCACTGTGAATGTGTCATTAATATTATTTAGTTGTGAATACAAATAAATGTTATTTTATCACCTATTATTTTGTTAAATTATTTTCTCATTGTATATTTCATTAGGAAAATTTTAAAAAATGTCCATGTTCTTTTTGACATATGTTCATTATGAAAAGTAGATTTTAAAAAGATGGTGTTGTTTTTCCTCTGATTTCTCCTCAGGCATTGGGCTTCCATCTGGGAAGTCACTTTTCCAACTTCAAGCTGAACGAATTTTGTGCATACAGAAGCTGGCTTCTCAGTCCACTGATGGTAATTGAGTTGAACATGACATTAAACTGTTTTTTCTCTTTCTTTAATTTTCTTACGCTCAATATGTTAATTGTATGAAGCCCCAGGTAATACTGTGCAAATCCACTGGTATATAATGACTAGCCCCTTTACTGATGAAGCCACTTGCAAATTTTTTGAAAGCCGTAGATATTTTGGATTGGAGCCTGACCAAGTAAGGATGGTTACTTGATTCTTTGTTATGATCAGAAATTTCAGTAAAGTTCAAACATAGCCTCTTATTTCACTGCTAAGAACTATGTTTGGCACATTATTTGTAGGTCCACTTTTTCCAGCAAGGTACTCTCCCATGTGTTTCAGCTGATGGAAGGTTTATTATGGAAACACCATATAAGGTAATTTTTGTCTTGCTTTATTTAATTTTGTGTTTCACTCCCATTCAGCACAACAATGCATTATTGTGTCCATTGCAACTGAACCAGTGTTGGACTGTCTGAATCAAAATACAAGTATTGTGATAATAAATTTGTTTCAACGATGCTATCTTCTGGGGGTAATGATATCTTTTGCAACATCCTGTTGAAAACTAGGTAGCAAGGGCTCCTGATGGCAACGGTGGAGTATATGCTGGTAATTCTTTATATCACAATGGATCTGGTGTGTATTATTGATGTTAACAACAATTATGTTATTTATTTCTTTTTTATCATGCCTCAGCTCTAAAATACCAAAGACTGCTGGATGATATGGCTGGAAAAGGGGTCAAATATGTAGATTGCTATGGAGTTGACAATGTATTGGTGAGTACACTATTTTTTGAAATATCATAATGGGGCTTCTCCATCTGTTAATAACAATGATTCTCTTCGATACAGGTCCGTGTTGCAGATCCAACATTCCTAGGATATTTCATTGACAAGGGTGTGTCTGCTGCTGCAAAGGTTGTACGGAAGGTATGACAGTACATTATGCAATTCCTAGCAGAATGATAAGTTATTCTTGAACTCCAATTATTCACCTCATTGATTTTTTTTCATTATTATGCTGTGTTGTTAAAGGCATATCCACAGGAGAAAGTTGGAGTGTTTGTTCAGCGCGGAAGGGGTGGACCTCTTTCAGTAGTTGAGTACAGTGAAATGGATGCAACTATGACTACTGAAATCAATCAAACAACAGGACGCCTTCGTTATTGTTGGAGCAATGCATGTTTCTTCTAATCCCCTTTTTCCTCCCAGTGGGGCCACCTCATCCTCTGTAATTTTGTGTTCCTTTTGTTTTTGGCAGGTATGCCTGCATATGTTCACTTTGGATTTTCTGAATCAAGTAACAAATAGTCTTGAAAAGGATAGCATGTGAGTATTCTCATTGAAGAACTGTTTTGTTCATGCACTCTATGTATTCATGATGTTTCTTTCCGTTCCAACATTTATTCCCATACAAAAAGCAGTGGTTTAAGCATAGGTGATTAGCATAATAATTAGAGATTTCTGTTCTTATTGTAAGTTCAATTATAGCAAGCTTCTCACCAGTGTAGTTTGTTTTATCAATTTATTTAGTAATATATAGAACTAGCCGAATTTTCTTCTGAATTGCATGGCTAGATTCTAACATAATTTATAGAAAACCCACAATTGTCCAGGTAGATTTTGTGTATTTTTATTTGGAAATAGAGTTCTATTTTGTATATAACTCTTGTGCCTATTGCTAAATATAAAATATTCTTACACAAATCTTTCAAATTAATCTATACTGTCATAATCTGAACCACCAGAATCAACAATATGAATGTTTCTTTTTTCTCCTAATTAGCATGGTATTTCTAGCCGTTGAGATAGAACATAGAGCTTGTTTTACTCTTGTTTAATAATAGAACAGATATTATTATGTTGATTTATATGATAAATCATTTGTTACTAGTTTCTTATGATACAGTCTCTTGTATGGTATCCTTTTTTCTTCCTGCAATATAATTGTTGCATATTTTACACCAATCACTAATTCAGTATCAAATTACAATTCACTCCATGTTCTGGTCTTAATTTTAAAATCCAATGCCCAGCTATCATTTAGCGGAGAAGAAGATTCCTTCAATCCATGGGTACACGACAGGCCTAAAGCTTGAACAGTTTATATTTGACGTGTTCACCTATTCGCCATCAACAGCTCTATTTGAGGTTTGACTTCTTATTCACGATTTCTTTCAAGTTCTTCTATTTTATTACTGAAAGCAAACATTTGCTTGAAAAATCTAATTGGTATTGCTGGCACCTAATCTTCTAGATTTTGAGGGAGGAGGAATTTGCACCAGTAAAGAATGCTAATGGCGCAACTTATGATACTCCTGATAGCGCCAGATTAATGCTGCTCCGCCTTCACAGCCGATGGGTGGTTGCTGCAGGTGGCTTTTTGACTCATTCCGTGCCATTGTATATGACAGGTAATGTTCTTCCTGTATATTTATATTTAGAAATTTTTTAGGACTGTCAGCAAGTGATTTTGTTTTGGAAATTTACTGATTACATGATAACTTCACTTGTACTTCAGGTGTTGAAGTTTCTCCACTCTGTTCTTATGCGGGAGAGAACCTGGAAGCCATATGCCGTGGACGGACATTCCATGCACCCAGTGAGATTTCATTTTAGGAATAGTGGTTGTCAAAAATAACTGTCTCAACAAGAGAATGGCAGGATCCTTCAATTTTCATTAGGATATGTGATGAGATGGTTGGACTTGAGCTCTTGCAGTTAGAATGTTGATATTAGTCAGCCTGTTGTTGGTTGTTCACATGCCAGTTATTGTAATTGCAACAGTTGGAACTACCTCCCTTTTCCCTGTACCATTTTTGTGCCGCTCAAATGTAGATTATCAGACTATTGCTAAATCTTTGTAAAAAATAATACATCTCTGGAGGACTGGTCTATGCACAATCGTTAATTCAATGTGCTATAAAATGAGAAAATCAAAGAATTGAGTACATTTTTCCCTTTTCCATGTTCACAATACAATTGATTTCTATGTTTGATTGATTCAAGCAGATATTAGTGAATCCCAGTATGGCTTCAGCCATCGGTCACCATCAATGTAAGATGTGTTAAGGTAAGGCAAAACTTGCACATCACTAAGCTTCCGAGCATAAGGCACTCTATCTGCCATGTTTGCACCATCACCTGTGCACTTGTACTCTCCATAAAACACAGTCCTGACAATTCACAAACGATACAAATATTAATGCTGATTTACCTTTTTGTCATGCAGATAAGAACTGACACTGAACATTAGAAGGATGCATACTGGTCTCTTGAAGGATCATTCCAGTCATTCCATCCTTCAGAGGCGATGATGTCTGACATGGAAGTGTAGGCGAAGACGACACGGGAGTATGGTCTCCAGGCTCGCCCCAGCCATATCTTACCAGTTCCACCGATGCTGCAATTGACAAATGAGTAGCCGGTGTTGTCATCATCAGACTCCCGGGCATGTGCAGTGACTGATCCTGTGATGGTTCTCACCCCTGCAGGAACAGGATCTGCTATGGAAATCACTCTGCAATTCTGGGAAGTGCACATGTGGAAGAAATCAGTGACAGAGTGCATTGTGTTCCAGTCTTTGAAGTATAGTTTTACTCACTTCATAGAGTGACCTGGCATCTCCAAAGATGAAGTCAATGGAGCCCTGGATGAAACATTCCTTGAAGTAATGCCGGCCCCGATCATCGTGGAGCGTATCTTGCGCACCAAAGAAGCCGCAACCCCAGAATGCTGCTTGGTCACCGCTGACCCGCAGTGCTACCGCCTGAGCACCGACATCACCGGGTCTTGGGATTGGTGCTACATTCTGGTGTCAAACAATTCAGAGTTAGCATTGCTACCCAAGGTGCTGCAACTCGTGGCTTGAGCTGAAAATGCCATGTACTGTCTGCTTTTACAATGAAGCTGATGTTTTTCGCAACAAAGCCTGTTGCGAAAATGGAGACTGAAGCGCTGTAGAATGTGCCGTGTGATGAGTTGGCAGTGTCGCTCCATGCAATCGCCGTCAGGTCGAATCCCTGACCTTGAAATGTGATGTTTGGCTTGCTTCCTGGGATTGTCACCTTCTCACTATAACAATGCAGCTTCAGTAACAGCACACTTAGCTACAGCCAACACTGCACTTTGGAAAGAGTACAGAGAACTGAATATGAAACGCTGGTACTTAACTAATAGATGCCCTTGTTGATCCACACAACATTCCTCTTCCGGCTGAAGCTTGGAACAGCATTGACCGCTTCTTGCACTGTTGTGAAGTTGCAGCAGCCATTGGGGTCAACACAGAAGATTGAAATCGCTGCTGTATCAGGTGGTGGAAAGTCCGGCGGGAAATCGTCACACAAGGGGTCGTATTTGTCGCGAAAGCGATGATTTTTAGCTGAATTACTCGTGCCAGATGGTAGCAGATAGAATGGAAGGGGAGGTGTTGAAAGATCAAGCAGGATTCCAAGGAGTGAAGTGTGCAGACGTGGATGCGACGAGAGAAGCAGGAATGCAGCTGCACAGCAAGAGAGGGCGAGGAGAGGTATGATCTTGGCGCTCATCTGAATGATTTGGCTCACTGTTCCTTGCAGAATCTGGGATGCAATTGGGGTTTTAACATGGTGAATTTGCACTTTAAGAAGAAGTCTGAATTTGCATGCCTTGCAAACAACCGATCTCCTTTCTTCAAGCTTGAGACGCAGCATGCTACAACAGCTACCAGGCTACGACATTTGTGCAGTGCATGCAAAAAAACTTCATGTCACTGTCAGAATCTTGACATGATCTGGTCAAGCAGCAATAGCTCACAATAGCAAACACCCCCACATGAAAAAGGCCATCTTTTAGTTCATGTGAATTGTGTTACATCCGAAGCAGTAAAAGGGAGGTGAAAAGGGAAGACGAGTACCTTTCGAAAGGTCAGTGACATGGAGAAAATTTTCAGCTTGAAACATTAACAAACGCGCATCACCATCACAAGAGGGAAACAAACTGGCTGTCGATGCTTTTGCTTCAAATAAGTTTCATGGCCCAACGATTGGGCAACAGCAACCACAATTTGCGTGACCAGAGATCTAAACAAAACTTGCACGGATACATTTCATGAGCATGCTCTGATGAACGGCAAAGGCTCAGGAACCTAAACAGAACAACAAGCCAGAAGAATTCTAAATGAGCACTTGTATACACAACTACTCATAGATTAGACAGTTTCAATGAGCTCAAGCTGCAATGAATGCCTTCTTGCCACTGCCACCGGTGGAACCAGCTGGGATGACTTTAAGAACGTTGAACCTCACAGTTTTTGACAAAGGCCTGCACAGCACATAGGGGAGGAGGGGGATATAAGCTCAGGAAACAAAGCCAATTTGTTCAAAACAGAACAAATTTCATGACCGAATAAAACAAAAGTAAACATCCATACTAAAGACGATTTTCTTTTTAAATTTCAACATTCTTAAGACATAATAACAGTTCCATCCAAAGAAAAGAATGCTTGGTTATGAGTAATGATGATACAAGAGAAAGGACAAACTAGATGAAAAACAAATTAGTTTCTTAATTTCAAGACAATTTTAAAGCAAGTGGATAACTGAGTGTCTTCCAAGGTATGGTGCAGGGGCTGGCACATTCCCAAGTCCCAAGTCCCAACATTTTACAAAAACAGTAAGAGAAACTTCTACTGGGTGTATATTAAACTAGACAAACAGAGAGAGTTACAAGCATGCTTGCGGGGGAGGGGGGGAGTCCCCAACTGACTAGGGTGTGCCTTTTTTAAGGTCCCTGAGCCTATGGGATTGAGGTCCTAATTCTTTTCTAATTCTATTTTGAAACTTTTGAGACAACAAGAAAAACTTGAAGAGCTTCCCCTGAAGACATTCCCAACATTCAGGTGTGCACAACAAAACTTACATGAACTCAATACAAAACATGCACTAGAGAGCATTACCTGCATTGGCCAATGATAACATGGTCTCCTTCCTTGATACGGAAGCATGGAGAAATGTGAGCTGGAATGTTGGAGTGCCTCTTCTCGTACCTACAAGGTGAAGAAGTTCACCTTCAAGTCAGATGCCATCACAGATAAGAAGTGAGTTTATAGACCTCCAGTGCTTCACTTGCCTCTGATATTTCTTCACAAAATGGAGGTAGTTTCTGCGGACAATGATTGTCCTATTCATCTTGGCACTGTGGCATGTTCCAGCAATAATTCTACCTCTGATAGAAACAGTTCCAGTGAATGGGCACTTCTTATCAATGTAGGTCCCTGAAATGAAATGAGATAACAAGCTGATCACATATTTGTTACATACATTGCCAAATAATACCAAATTATAGCAAAAAAAGGTTTTAGAGTAAGTATTTTTCTTCATGTAGCAACTTGCAGTGCATGCAAATTGGAATCTGATCAGGAAAAATGTTTGCTTGCATCAATGTTTTAAGTTTTAACCAAAAAGAAAGGCTATAACTAATAAATCACTGCCAAGTAAAATAACTTTGAGGAATAAAGATAAAGGTTATCACTAATAAATCACTACCAAGTAAAGTAACTTTGATCAGGCAGCACAATAACATCACAACTTCCTTGGATTCACTAACTTATCTAGCTAGTCATCACAACGTAGCCTGTTTCAACATCAGGCAACTGTAGTTCGTAATATAGGTATGAACAAAGGAAGATTAAAGAGGTGGGAATAAAATGAACATGTTAACTGAATTTTCAATCCTGGAAGTATTAAGAGAATTGTATTTCACACTTCAAAAAATAAATTATATTCCAAAATAAAAGGCGCACAAATTGTATAGTTACAGGGAAGAAGTTATGTGTACCTTCAATCGCTTCCCGGGGTGTCTTGAAGCCAAGGCCAATATTCTTCCAGAAGCGGTTACCTCCCTTACCAGGCTTGTTCCCCTTGCCAGATTTCTTTGGGCTGAAATGAAGCATTTATTTGTTAACGATACACATGATTATTTAATGAAGAGCAAAAATGATAGGTAGAAGTGGAACTCTCACCAAAGGAAGACCTTGGGCTGCTTCAAGAAAGCTCTCTCAGTCTGAACAAAAGAAAGAATGCCATACATCAAAACTAGAAAACCACTGGAAGTGTAAGATGGTTAAACTCTGAAGTACAGGGCTTAATTTTTAACTTCTAAGCCCAACATGTACCACAGTAAATGGTACATATGACTTTGCTAAGGTAAAACATACACTGATATTATTGAAACACATCAATTAATAAGCTAACCAATCGAAACCTGCTATGAGCCTCCAGTTGTCTTGACACTTGTAGTTACTTAAGAAACAGTGCCATTAAGCAACTTTATCTGTACTATACATGGTAGAGCTTACTTCGCATGTCTGAATCCAATCTAACCATCAGTTACTACCATCCCACCACAAAACCACATAGCCTCGTGGATTCAATACAGCAGCTAAAACAAGCTGCAAAAATTTACCAATAAAATACGCAGCCATTTCCTAATTCTCCACTCGAGAGAGGGCCAGAGATCCAATCCTCTATACCACAAGATCCAAACTTTGGATCAGTGAACGCATAAACACAAGCGAACGTCTGCCACACCACACCGGGAAGAGGCCAGAACAGGGACCAACGGGGACGAGGACGAGTGGGCGGCGGTTACCTGCTCCGCCATGGCTGGAAGGAGTCCTTCGACGAAGGGCGCGGGACGGCGGCGGCGGCGGCTCGAACCCTAACGCGACTACGCGAGGGCTTTTCTGCAGGTCGTCCTGTGTGGAAGAGGACGCAAAGTTGGGCCCTGAGCCCACATTAATTACGGTCCATTTGACAAGCGCGGGCCGCGTGGTGGGCCTTGTTGTGGGCCGCGTGGTGGGCCTGTGGCGGGTAAGGGCCCATTTGAAACAAGCCGTCGAGATGGAAGACATAAAGTTGAGGTTTATGAACGAATTCAAAGTTTAATAAATATCTTTAAAATATTTTTTCGATAATTCTATTATAGAGTTTTTTTTTTGAAAAATTACATTGTAAGAGTTAAAAAAACGTGTTTGGACTTAATTTAAACCCTAAGCCAAGCCTGAAACTCTTCACTGTAGAAAAACAAAAGATTTGATAATTTGTCACTTGGTGTTTCGTATTTTTGTCATCCAGACTCACATTCATTGACACAGATGGTGGGCTACATGGATAGATATTAGCCCGATTGGATTATTTTTCTGGGTACATATTATAAATCAAATCCGCATAAACAAGCAATGAAAACTAATTTACTAATCGAATAGTGAGACTTTTATACTTATATTCTTAGCGATCTAATAACCAATACTGAAACAACAACCAAAAGCTTTTAAAGTGCACAATTAATATGGAAAAATCACAAACCACAATTTGCCCTAGTAGTGTCAATGCATTAGAAAGCACCATGAAATATATGTTCCTATATCTACATGCATGTCTCTCAAAACACTGGAATGTTGCCATGATGGAAAGGAGGATAGACTACATGGAAAAGTGAGCACTGCAGGCTGCACTACTAGTCCATTGTACAACAAAGTCAGGAGTAGGACCAAGGCATGATCTGAACCCTACCATGTAATCTTATCACATGAAAACTTTACTTTTTGAGACAAATGTTATGTTTAGGAGAGTTTTTAATCGCTACAGATACTTTTATAGTCTATAATTCTTTCAAACAATTTAGATTTCCTATAAAATTATAAAACTCAGTACCTATAGAATTTAGAAATAAACTAATATCCAAAAGCTGAGAAACAATAGTTTATCTATATTTTCATCAGCTAGATTATCACCAACTCTTTCTCAAAATCTTAAGCTCATCAAATAGGAATAGGTTTAAAGCTGATAAATTAGTAACGAGAGTAAAAGAACGAGGTACCAGCTTTACTAATAAGAAAATAGTATCGGAAGAACAAAGTTAAAAGTGTTAGAAATGGAGCCTTTTTATAGCAGACGGGGTGATTCTACAAACTAAGACACTAGCTAGATCTCATGTGTCATCTATGTACTCTCTTAGAGTAGCTAGCTGCAGAGATGAAAAGAAAGAATGGCAATGAAAAAAAAAAGATTGGTTTCAACGGTATCCTGATCGATGCAGATCTGGAGCACCTAAAAACCGGTGTCACTCCATGTGAAATTGGACGGCTAAAAAGGTCCAAGCATATATGCTTAACACGCTAAATGAACTGGTGTTGATCGTAGCATTGTTCAAGTGGGAGATGGCAACATGCACATCCTGATTCACTGGCTAGAAATCAAAGTGATGAGATGCATTCAGGCAGGCAGGCACTTGTCGCGTGCATATGCTTGCATTGGATGTTTGGTGTCGATCGGTGCAGTAGTGCATGATCCCTTCAAAAGCTGTTCACTCTGAGCTAGCACTAACGCCCTAGAGCTAGCTACTTGTGTCAAGAAGGACATGAACTGATAATATATATATACTCAAGAATAAGCATTTTGCGCTTGTTTGCCACAGAAAATATTTTTCGGGTAAAAATTCTATGTTTGTATACCAATTAGGTTAGCATCTCTCTTTTCAAAATAGAATTCGGTTAGTTAATCCCATGACCCTTTTTAGCATGTGATAATTCCCTCCTAATTTATTTATTTTTGCTCATGTCTCTCATCCACTTCTTTTTTCTGCGTGATGCCAATTAAGTTTGTAGGAGATCAAAAATACTATTTGCAAACTTGAGATGTGACCAAACACAAATACACAATGGTAAAATGACATATATAAACACATGCACAATTTAGCATATATAGCGCTGATTGATAGTTTTTCTTGAGAATTAATTCGTAACCGCACAAACCCGATCAGCTCGGGATGTTGATTGAAGCATCATATCATCAGATCACAAACGTCAGTGCCATATGGATATTTCATTTGCCAGATTTATCAGCCACCATTTAATTGCTTGTAAAGGATCAAGGATTATTTCGCCAAGATTGTGAGATCACAAACGTCAGTGGTTCTGTTCGGTGAGTAAAACTTCAAGTTGGAAAATTTCAAGATTGTGAGATTAATGGCCACAATTATAGAGAGAAAAATTATTTACGGTACATTTAAATAAGTGTGGTCGATCATCTTAATTAATCTTAATTAATCAAACGGCAATAATTAAAGAAGTAATGTATCACATATAATTATTAGAGTCGAGCTGAGGGACCAAAAACTAAACTACAGCAAAAGTTAAAAGAGAAAAAATAGATTAATAATAATAATTAATTAAGAATAACCTACCTCGGGTAACTTGAAATTCGTGATCGAAAGCTAATGTCGAATGTCGTCATAATACTTTTCTGCATTCTATTTTGGATGGCTGACAGTTGGTCCAATAAAGTTGAGAGAATATTATCGTTAAGCACGGCTAGTGAGTGGTCTGGTACGTATGGATCAAAATCTGGACCAGCATATATAATCTAAACAAAAAAGTTGCAAGTGCTCATATTTCACTGTATACGAAATTAATCAGATACTCACCCAGCCCCAAAAAGATGTTAATTCTCTCTGTCCAATTTGTCCAAATTTCTTTATTTATACTTCTTTACACCGATCCAACGGCCAAGCCAGCAACTGACGGCTGAGATCCACTGCCACGTGTCGTCCAGTTCCACCCCGGCCGCAAAGGATGCAGCAGCTGAAGGGAGGTTTGATCATTCATTTATTACACGTGATATATATATAGATTGTAAGGGTTTTTTATTTTAGAATTATAGTAATCTAGTTTATTTTTATAAGCTAAAATAAATTGGCTAGCTTATTGTGCTAGTTTTTATAATCCAACTTATTTCTATAAACTGAATTACTATAATTTTAAACTTAAATAAATAATACCTAAGTTGACATGCTTATGAGTTTTTGAAGAGTGTAATTTAACACACACACATATATATATGTTATCGATTTTTAAATATTTATTAGCTTTGTATTATTAAATTTATTTGTTCGTCTCTAACTTCAATTTCCATTATCTCTTTCAAATAGATTTTTTTCTCGTGACATATAGCCAAGTGTTTCATATTTTATCATATTCATGTTCAGATTTAAAAATCATATAAATATAGTAAATATTATATTAATTTATATATGACTAATCTCTTGGTCTACAAGTGAAGCAGCAGTGGAGGCAAGAGGTGAGGAAGATGAGCACATGGCACCCTCGATGTGCCGCGCGGGCGCGCGCCGTTATAAAACGCCAGCGCGCGCCGCGCTGCCTCCCTCCCCTCCCCCACACGGCACACGCCGCGCGCGCACGAGCACTGAGCACCGAGCACCGAGCACCGAGCAAGCCCGCCGGCCATGGGCGCCAGGAGGGACAGAGCGCCTCGAGCCATGCTGCTTCTGTGGGTCGTGTCGCTCGTGCTGCTGACCATGGCACCGCCGGGTGCGCAGGCGGCGGCGGCGGAGGAGGCCGGGAGGGGGTGCGAGTGCGGTAATGCGGCGGAGGCGGCGGAGGACGCGAGCGGGGCGCTGCGGCTCAAGTTCGTCGCGATCGCGTCCATCCTGGCGGCCGGCGCGGCGGGGG
>KE373226.1:175345-192889 GCA_000418225.1 Zizania latifolia
ACGACGAACGCGTCGGCGCCGAGCCGCTCCAGCGCCTCCTGCTTCTTCCCCGGCGACGAGCTGATCACCGTCACCGTCAACCCGAACGCCTTGGCGAACTTCACCGCGACGTGGCCGAGCCCGCCGAGGCCGAGAACGCCGACGTGCTTCCCCGGCGCGTCCAGCCCGTGGTACTTCATGGGGGTGTACACGGTGATGCCAGCGCAGAGCAGCGGCGCGCCCTTGTCGAGCGGCATGGCCTCCGGGAAGCGGACCACGAAGCGCTCGTGCACCACCACCATGCCGGAGTAGCCGCCGTAGGTGACGGTGCCGTCCCGGTCGACGGAGTTGTAGGTGAAGATGCCCGCCGAGCAGTGGTTCTCGAAGCCCTGGCTGCAGCTCTCGCATGACTGGCACGAGTTAACGATGCACCCCACGCCGACCTTGTCGCCGGCCTTGAACTTGGCCACGTTCTTGCCAACCTCCGTCACCACGCCGGCGATCTCGTGCCTGCAGCATCGATCAACAAACAGGTACATACAAGTTACGTTTGCTCGGACTCGTAGTGCAGTGGTAGAGTCTCTGAGGATGTCGACCAGAACTCAAACCTAGGTCTCGCATAAATAATCATTCATCACATATGTTGAAGTGTGTTCCCAAGCGTGTCCGATCACACGTCAGAGATTTTTCTCGATTTAGATTAATATCGTGGACCATATCAAACCTATCAGTCCAATTTATTTAGAACGTAAAGAGATTTTTCTCGACTTAGTTTAATGTCATGGATCATATTAAAACCATAAGTATAGTTTTTTTAGAATGCAGCGTGCATGCGACAGTGTCGGTGGGATAATCATAAGGTGAGCAAGGAAGATTGAAGAAGGCATGGATGCTTACCCAGGAACAACAGGGTAGATGGCGTTCTTCCACTCATTCTTCATGCAATGCAGGTCAGAGTGGCAGATTCCACAGTACAGAATCTTTATCACCACGTCGTCATCTCCGGTGCTCCTGAACAATTGCAAGTGACAGAGACGTTCGTTATCACCAAGAAAATTTTTGATTCATGTTGATTGTAATTGAAGTAATATTTTGATTCAGGTTGATTATATGCTACACTCCGACTGAAACCAACCAAATTAGTGGAGTCTGTTCTGCTGAATTTCATGGATGCAGACTATATGTTCAGTTAAATATAAAATGCCAATAAAATCCAGCAAACTGCACTCTGCTTGACTACTTCAAACAGTAACTCAGGCTATTTATATTCCATGTTAATTGGACATTACAAAAAGATTTTGTAGCATCAAATGGATTATTAACTGAGGGAGGCAAGACGAAAGAAGCCAAATAAACCACTGTAGTACACCACAAACAGCCTTAGGACTCATTTAGAATGGATGGATTTTAAATGAATTTTGGAGAATTTGAACTAAATTCTATAAAAATCATGTATTCAGAGAAGCCCTGAACTTATAGATCATATCAATTCCTACAATTGATTGCCCTTCCAGGAACAGGGGGGTGTGCGGTTGATATTTGAGTTGACCAGGTGTCAGGCTCGATGTACACCAAACAAGTGGTCGGCAAGACGATTAGCCTGGGCATAATAATCCAAGGCAGTATGCAACTTGATATATCGTATTCAGTTGTTCTTTTCAAAATTCTCAAAAAAAGTTATTCTTTTCAAGATAAGAAATCACAAGAGAACAGATGCAAACGATACTAGCTAGGCCGTTAATTTGAATTCGGAGGAATTCGCAAAGTGTCCTGCTACTTACAGCAGAAAAAACTGTCAGCTTTGCATGGTATAACTTATGAGTTTACTTTTTTTCTTATTTATCAATAGCTGAATTCGCAAAAAATCTAAATTTACTTAATATGAAAAGATTCAACCTTAACACAAACATGGTGTAACTTTTAGTTTGTTTTACAGTTTTTCGTTTTTGTTCATAAAGAATACAGATCTACAGTTCTACACTAAAATTTCAGTTTTTAAATTTCATTTTAGAACATTCTTTTTTCACTCTAGGAAAGAAAGACAAGTGAGGCTTTAGATGTTGATTTAGTGGGTTAAAAACTGATCAATATATACGAAAAAATCAATTCAGCAGATGAGCAGATAGTTAAAAAATTTATTAAATATGTTGATATTCGCAATATCACGAGAAGAAACAAACAAAATTATTCGACAGAAACATGCATGCGCACGGACGAACGATGCGACAGGCCATCCGACCGGATCGGACGGCTGACAGCGCCGCGACGCCATACGTGGCCGGATCACGGCCGTCCGTACGCCAGCGCGAGGACCACCATGGCGGCAGCGGCCGGCGGCGGCGGCGGTGTCCATGGGCCATGGGCCATGGCGGTGCACCGCCGGGCGGGCTGCAAAATTGGTGGATGGGATCCATGGGGCCAGGGTCTAGAACGTTCTAGAACAGTAGAACCCTACGGATTTTATCCGGAGAAGGGAATTAATTAAAGCTCTAGTTAGGGCATCGCACGCTACGAGACACGTACCTCCGGGTGAGGGTTAGCGGGGAGAGGCGGCCGGAGGCATCCCGCGCCGCCAGCCCCACCGTCTTCCTCTGCTGCTTCTCCCCCGCCGACGCCGGCGCTGGTGCTGCCGGAGCCATAGCCCTCGAAGGTCGGAAGCTAGTCCTGATCCGGCCGGCCGGGAGGAGCTTAAGCTTATCGAAGGAAAGAGGTTGTTGGGCGTCCCGCTAGCGGCGAGCTGCTGCGGCGACGGAGGAGGAGGAGGTGGATCGGTCGAGGCTCGAGGAGGAAGCCGGACGGCCGGGCAGCGGCTCCGCCTTTTGTAGCCGCGCGCGCTGCGTTGCGGGGGCTTTGGAGACGACGACGCGCGAGAGGAGCAGAAGCGTCGGGCGTGTCGTCAGTGGCGCACGGTCGCCCACGCGAACCTCCATGACCGTCCAACTCCCCCGCTCCACCCAAAAAACCAAACACTTTAAGAAATGCATTTTTCAACCACAATATTAAGGAAACGTGTACCGAATTTGTTTGTCTTTTCTTCTTCAATAATGTTTCGTTTAGTGCATACTAAAAGTTAAAAAAATCGAATGTAAAAAATGTTCCGTCATGTTATTCAAAAATGTTTCGATGAGATGTAACATTCAGTGATATTGTTTACAACATAAAAAAATAATTATATGCAATATCCTTATTATGTTTCAGTAGTTGAAATTCAATATTTCATATGTTAGAGTAAAATATTTTAGCTTTGATTTGACTTTGTTTCACTTTATATATTTTACTAAAATATTTTTTATCTAAATAATAAAATATTATTTATTGAGTATTGAAACACCAATTTGATTTATTTTTTTTCAAATCTTAAATACCCGCTAGTTTTATCCTTTCTTATTAGGGTACACATCGTACCACCTGTTTATAGGCACGGTATGATTAGGTACGGTGCAACACGACATCATGAGTAACGAGACGTGTCTTGTCTTTGAGCCATGGACTCAACGATGGCTTATGTACGACACGATGACTTGCTGTGACGTGCTGTCTTGTGTTGGATTCGGTGGTTATGTCGGCCTAGGGATGGTATCAACTATGAACAAAGATATACCATATTTAAGCAAGGCCATGTGTCGGCCCTTGATAATTCTATTTAGGAGATCATTTTGGTATGACTTTTAGAATAAAATATTTTGATATCGATCAATATTACTATATTATTTTGAAATCTAATAAATAATATAAATATATTTAAAATATATATCAATATGATTAAATATTAATATTTAAATATGTTAATATCTCAAATATAGTATATAGCTTGATATAATATAATATATAGATTAATATAAGTAATATGTAACATATATTTTAAAAAACTTAAAATATAATTCTGACAGGTACGGATGGTATTGACTGAAATGATTGGTGTGGGATCGGTATTGACCGAAATGATCGGTATTAAAACTCAAAATACTTCTTTTTGTTTGATTAAAAATATACTTAAGTTTAAGTTAATTAGAATTTGAGCCTACTTTTCCTCTCCTAAAACAAGTGATCTCAAAATCGCCACATCAACCTGTGGAGAACTAAGGACACGTGCACTCCACAATTCTGTGACAAGATTCGTTTTTTTCCTGCAGTCATATCAACAATGAAATCCAACAACTTTCTTTCGTTGTACATATTGAAAACACGTAATGCTCAAGCAGGCCGTCCTAGATCACTCACTGGCGTGAAAAAAGGTTCTGAAAGCTGCATTGTGATAGGTACCGCTAGTATCGGATGAAAAGGCCGGGTTGAATCCTCTTGTATGGAGCTCGGAGAAGCAAGGCAGCATACGTTACGGTACTGTGCTGAAATGATCACACCAAATAGAACACGTTTTAATATGTGCCGATTTATCTAAATTGATATCGACCTCTATATTCAGCAAATATAGGATTTTCATTGGCGTCGTTTTTTAAAAAAACTAGCACATGTAACTATGTAAGAATCTCAAATGTGTCTTTTTTTTTCAGATTACTTGGGGACAGCTTATTTCAGATTAGGCGAGTTGCTGTGGACAGAGATCGATGTAGCAACGGACGTGTCACTCGCTGGCGGCGACGCAGTCGCCGAGGGTGTTGCCGATGTCGATGACGAAGCGGTACCTGACGTCGGCCTTGGCGAGGCGCTCCATGGCCGCGTTCACGTAGTCGGTGCCGATCACCTCGACGTCCGCCGTCACGCCGTGCTTGGCCGCCATGTCGATCATCTCCTGCGTGTCCGCCATGCCGCCGATGCAGCTCCCGGCCATAGTCTTGTTCCCTGCGTCATTATCAATCGCTCACATCAACAACTAATCTCGATCTTTCGCCAATATATAGTATTACAAATTTCTTGATGCCTCTGAATGTGATTGATGAGATCGACATGCTTGCTGAGTTGCTGTTGATGACGACATGAGCAGCTAGGAAACTCGTAAATGGCCTAAAGGACTTACTGGAAACGAGAGCGAAGGGAGGGATCTCTATGGGCTTCTCCGGCAAGCCGACGAGGATCATCTTGCCGTTGGGCTTCAGCAACCCCAGCAGCGGCGCGACGGGGATGTTCGCGGAGACCGTGTTGATGATGCCGTCCATGGTGCCCAAGGCGGCCTGCATCTCCTCGGCGTTCTTGGACACGACGAACGCGTCGGCGCCGAGCCGCTCGATGGCCTCCTGCTTCTTCCCCGGCGACGAGCTGATCACCGTCACCTTCATCCCGAACGCCTTGGCGAACTTCACCGCGACGTGGCCGAGCCCTCCCAGGCCGAGCACGCCGACGTGCTTGCCGGGGACGTTGAGCCCTTGGAACTTCATCGGGCTGTACACGGTGATGCCGGCGCAGAGCAGCGGCGCGCCCTTGTCGAGCGGCATGGCCTCCGGGAAACGGACCACAAAGTGCTCGTGCACCACCACCATGCTGGAGTAGCCGCCGTAGGTGACGGTGCCGTCCCGGTCGACGGAGTTGTAGGTGAAGATGACCCCCGGGCAGTTGTTCTCGAAGCCCTGGTTGCAGTTCTCGCATGACTGGCACGAGTTCACCATGCACCCCACGCCGACCTTGTCGCCGGCCTTGAACCTGGTCACGTTCTGGCCGACCTCCGTCACCACGCCGGCGATCTCGTGCCTGAGCCGATCGACAAATTAATTGCATGGATGCGCATGCAAGTTTGTTTGATCACAATTAACAATAAAATAACCCGGCGGCGAGGATGAAAGCATGAAGCTTGCTAAGCTAGCTTACCCAGGTATAATGGGGTAAATGGCGTTCTGCCACTCGTTCTTGATGCAGTGCAGGTCGGAGTGGCAGATCCCACAGAACATGATCTTTATCGCCACATCATTATCTCCAGTGTTCCTGCACAATATAAGTAACACAAACGTCATCGGTGAGAAAAATATTCACATCCCCCAACTCAAACTACTCTGAAAGTTTAGCTAGCCAGGCCTGTTGTGCTGACTTTCATTCATGAAGACCCAAGTGCTTATAGGAAAGTCCCAAATATTTCTTACTTCATATAAAACATAAATCCTAATGCGTTGCATAAGAGGTTGTTTTTTTAATTTTGATTGGAATTCAATTACGCTCCACCGGTCATAAATGAAATTATTTTAGTATGCGTGTAATCACAATAAGATAGCTTTAAACATAAGTATTGTTTAGAATACAGATTTAGGGCATATGAAAATGACTTCACCATGTTTGTTTTAACATCTGGTAGACTCGAACTCGTGGATTCTCATTGCGTAGCACTGGATTGGAACTAAACAATTTAAGGACTATAATTTTGTGAGCATGTTGCTCTAAGAAACATATAGGCAGAGGGAAGCTACCAGATGCCAACGTGCGATTTACGAGGCAAATACCCCTCCCCTGGAAAATCGAAACTGGGAAAGTGGGAAGGACCGGCGGGATTCTGGAGTCTGGACCACTCATCAACTTGCACAAGTAGCTAGCAGACAACAATTCCTAGTTACGACATTCCACCGCGAATGATGATCGACCTCATAATAATCACAAAAAACCAATTTATGACAATAGCAGTAATAGACAGGCCCTGTACGTATACAGTGCGTGGATGCAGTTTCAGGAACATGTAGGTACGTATATATATATGCACACACAAACACACACCTCACATAACAGTGCAAAACTGCAAATACAGTGTGTACTTGATCGATGACACTGCATGCACCCTGTGATTTGATCAGGCACGCTGTACTATACTAGCTAGAATAGGACTGTGGCATGAGGTTGCAATTGTACCAGCATGTATGGTGCCACAGTATTCTGATTATTTGCAAAAGCGAGAAGCTGAGAAGCAGATAATTCAGATGGGAGCAATAGCTACGCAATTTATCATTCAGCGCTCCAAAGAAATTTTATATGATTTTCACAGTAATTCAACTAAATCCTTCAAAATTCCTTGTTTTAAACAAGAAACCTACTTTATATTAGGCCAGTTTGGACATAAGCTTCTTTTTGATGGGTTGACATTTCCTGCAGAAATTAATCGAGGTTCTTCGTTTGGACTAAATTAACAGTCCAAATAACTACCATGCATGTAAATAAACAACTGTTCAAACGACATAAATCGGAGAAAATTCATGTGTTCCAAATCAGAATAGAATCTTGCAAATAAGATATAGAACATTAATTTGCATTCAGAAAAGGCATGGTAGACGAAAAACAGGTGTAATATGTGTACTGGCGGAGGTGAAATTTAATTGCAAACATGTTGCAAATTTATATACATGGCAATTAAACAGGTCTAAAACTGTTGAATAAATTAGATTATATTATGGGTATTTCGAAATGAATAAATTTTACAGGATTTAGTTTAAATCATCTCTTTAAAATTCCTCTGTTCCGTTTGGAAGCAAGGAGGCCTAATGCAAGCAAAATGTGCTGTTATTTGATCATCGTTATCGGAGTAATTAACCGTTAAAGTTGACGGGAATATCCAACAGAATCATCATGCAAACACGGACATGGTAGTGGTACTACACCACACCGGAGATCGCCCGGCGCCATGCCTACAGCCTACGGGCTACGCCGCCAAACCCTACGCGTACGTCCCTACGTCACCGTTATCCCAGTCCCAGCCGTGCTGCGGCGGCGATCGCCTCCAACGCACCACGGGCGCGGTGGATGAAGCTAGGCAGCCCTTGCCGGCCGCGCGCGTAGGTCGGACGACACATTCTGGAACCCTAGCCTATTTACACACATGTACCTGCGAGCGATGGTGAGCGGGGAGAGGTGACCGGAGGCGTCGCGCGCCGCCAGCCCCATCACCGCCCTCCTCGGCTGATCATTCGCGGCGGCCGCCGCCGCCGCCGCCGCCGTGGGAGCCATCGATCGAAGGCCGGTCGGTCGGTCGGAATCTCGACAAGGCTCGATTCGATTCGACTGGATCAGATGGATGCGTCGTCCGGGTGGGAGGGGGACACAGCCACACAGGTGCTCTCGTTTGCATTGGACCGCATTTTATAGCCGCGCTGCCTGCCACTGACTCGTGGGGCCCAACTGCAGGGATGGGCTTGTTCGTGTTGGGCCGGTGGGCCGTGTATTCCCCGTGCTCGACATAAAAAAATGTCTACCTACTGACTGGCGGCACGCATACGTACGTGTACGTCTATGTTGAGAGAGATACGTGTACGCGTGTACTTGTACTCGGAGAGAACACCTGCGTTGTACTCACGTTTCACACTGGGACAAAAAAGAACCACGTGTAATTATATTTCGGCAGGCACGCCGCACGCAGCGATTTGTGAACGCATGCATGCAGCGTGCGTGCGTTACTCACATGGACATGTGGTCATGTGGTCAATCCCTCGTCGTGTATTGTATTCAGACAAGTACTCGAATTTATTTATTTTCGTTGAAAATTCTTAATCGAATCTTCTTTTTATTTGTGAAATTTGAATTTATCGGTTAAATTTGAATTTCATCCAAAGTCTCTGAATTCTAGAATCTTTCAAACTTATATTCAAAGGCTTCAAGTTCCTTTGAAACCAGTGGTTTTGTATTCAAAATTGGAACCATTAATTTCAAAGCGAATGCGAAATTACTAATTTTTCTAAACTAATGAATACTTCCGTCATATTCTTTGGCGCTTGGAATCTCAAATCTCTTTAAAATTCAATCCAAAGTCTAAATTTTAAATCTAGAAAATTTTAAGAAAAATCCTCACTTTTTCTTTTTCTCTTTTTTCATTTCCCCTTATCCTTTTCTTCCCTTCTCTTTTCCACTTTCCTTCATTTTCTCTCTCCTTCCTTCTGCTCTCTTTTTCGTGCGTGCTTCCTCCTGTTTCCCTCCAGCTGCCTGGCTCTTCCCTGCGCCCCGCCACTGCTGCTCCTCTGCTGCAGCCCAGCCCGTGCCAACTCGCTTGCGCGTCGCCCCCAATCGCTTGCTCCGCTTCCTCCGGCGCCCTTCCCTCCTTCGCAGCCACCGCTGCCAGCCCGGCCGCCCAGTGCTTAGCGCCGCCACTACCTCTCTGCTCCATCGCGCGCAAGCCTCCCTGCCCAACCCTCGCTGCTCCTCTGTGCCGCCGCCGCCGCAGCGTCGCCGCGCCCCCAACCCGGCCGGCTTGCTGCCTCCTGTGCAGCGCCGGTGTCCACGTGCCCCTGCTCCTCTGTTCTCCTCCCTGCTGCACCCCTCCGGCCACCTGTCCCGCAGGGCCGGGTGTTGTCTAACTTTCCATTCAGAGAAGAAGGGCAGCAAGCGGAGAAACAGAGGTCTGCGACATCAATTGCTCTTCGCCCTTCGGTGAGAACACCGTCCTGACGTCCTCTCTCTCTGTTACCTTTCCTGTTTAATTTTCCTATCAATTTTTCACGTGCCTTTTTGCTGCAGCCCATCTCCTTCTTTTCGTCCTCGCCTCCAGCGTCCTGATCTTTGCCTTGCCGATCCCCACGGCCGCATCGTCCTCTCCGTTTCCGCTGTGAGCATCCATCTTCCCTCTCCTCCTCTTTCCTATCGATTTGTTAAATAGATGCAGTAGCTATATTATTCCATTTTAACTTGTCATCATCATATAGATTGATATCATTTATTGATCCGTGTCGCCGTGCTCGTTCTTCCATGTTTGACTGTTCTATTCAGTTAATCTTGTAAGGTAGATGGAATATACGATGAGTAAAGAGAATGGAACTGTTTGACTAACTTTGATTGGGATGGTATAAAAGTTTATATAGGTTTAGGCTTATCTGGAGATAGCAATACCCTACGTCATATTTTGTTTTCCTATTGACCTGACCGACAAGAGTAAGATGATGTCTCGAATATACTGATGTATATAAAATTTCAAACTTGATCGCTAGATCATTGATCTGTATGTCTATACTAGACTCGATGAGATTGATCTTTCTTGATTCAATGATTTGACGTTTGATGCTTTTAAAGGCACCCGTCTTACCTTATATATGTGAGGCATAACCAAATCGTAGGAAATAGTTTATCCATCGTATATGATTCAGTGATATATTGGATTATATCTCATATAAAATCTTTAATCTATTGTCTTTTAAATATAGAACAATAATACTGATACTGATAGCTATAAATGGAATATATTCCTTGATTTTGTTCTCCCAACACTTGTATATATGTATGCCACTCTAGAATTAATTTATACAATTTCTTCTATGCTACTACTACAAATAATTTGGTACTGAATTTGCTCTTATCATATTCCTTCTTTTTATCTCTATCCCTGTTTAGTCAGGGTTCACCAAACCATCGGCCAACCAGTTACCTATGGTGGTCAGACAATGATAACCGACTCGGTTATAATTGTTACTAGTCCGATTCGGTTACTCTACCGCTGACAGACGGTTGGCCCAAAAACCACAATTACATAGCCAATAATAATAAACTTTGGAGTTTTTAATGAAAGGAAATTAAATTTGGCTAGTTTAATTTCTTAAATTCATGAGATATACTCACTTATTGCCCTGTTTGATAGGGCTCCACCTATTGCATATCTACCCGATAGAGCTAGAATCGAACTATATGACACTAGATTCTCAAATTTTTAAGAGCGAAACAGATAAATATATCATAGAAAATACATAAAAAGAAACTCTAGATGTATTTTGATATTTGGAGGTGTACCTGCAAACATAATTTTTTCTTTTAATAATATATTTTTTATTCAAAATTTCAAATCTGGTATACGGATTTCAAAAATTACAAAAATAACCTTCTATCGGGCTATGGTTCTGCCGATCTAGGGTAGATCAGTCTAAATCAGTAGATGGAAGCCTGCGCCCGCCGATCTAGACTGATCGGTCTAGATCGATAGATCATAGCCCGACAGAAGACTGTTTTCGTAATTTTTGAAATCCGCGTAGCAGATTTAAAATTTTGAATAAAAAAAGTATTATTATAAGAAAAAATTCGCATCAAACACATGCTACATGTAGCTAAGAGTAGGCCATGAGCCATTTCTGGAAAGCCCATCAGGCCCACCACCACCACCTCCACCCGCGTGTTGTGGTGTGGTGTGGTGGTGGTGGTGTCAATGGTGTGGACAGGGGACGACGGGAGAGCGCCTCGCTGCTAATCGGTAGCTGCGCCAACATCTCGAGCTAGGTCTCACCTCGGCGAGGCGCGGCAGGGGCGTTCTTGCCGCCGGTCGGCATCTCGATCTTCGCTGCGGCCAGCGGTAGAGACGCGTCTCGACCAGGTGGTGGCGGAATCATTAGCAGCAGGTAGTGGTTCTCTCTCTCTCTCTCTCTGTGTTCCCCATTTGGTTTTGGAGATCGATAATTTGGGGATCGGGAACGCGGAATGCTCTTGTGGATTGTGGATGTAGCGTCGAGCGAGTGGGTGGCTCAATCGCTTGGTATGTGGGGAGGAATTGGAGCGTTTCTGTGATTTTGCAGGCGGGAGTTTCTGAGCGGCAGATTGCGATGCTTCGATGCAGCGCGATTGGTGTCCGGTCCTCTCTGTCTATTTGATTGGCGCCCTGGCATCCGTCCGGATTCGGATTGATCGCTTCTGTTGGTGATGAACCCTAACTTGCATTGGATTGTGGGGAGTTTTCTTATGACCTGTTCGTTGTCATGATTAATCAGTATAAATCAAATCTCTTTCCTGGGTGGACGATAGGGTTACTGTGCTTTTCCCCAACTGCGTATTAGAGCACTATAGCAGTGTATTTCTTAGGAAAATATATTTGGGGTGGGGGTACAGACAGCTGAACCCCCTATGCCCCACGTTTTGGTCCACGGCCGTTGCCTGTGTTTATGTACTTGATTGCGCATTGTATATGTAATGATGCTGCCTCGTTGCACCTTTCTGTTATCTCCACTATTCTGACATGCTCCAAGAGCATAAGCCGATAAGCTTTTGTTCCCTGTAGAGACTTCGGTCAAGCAAAGTTGGTGTATTTTGACTAGGTGTCCTGAGGAATACCGTGGAGTTTATTTCGCATGGTAGGGTCATACTTCTTTTGACTAAAGCTGTATCATCTATGAAATGTTTATACATGTGTCCAAGAGAACTTAATAGTGCTATTTTCCCCCAACCATGTAGAGACCCATGTTCAGTAAAGGTGGTGTCACTGTAGAGACCTGGTAACTTTTTCTGATAATGGTTTTGCAGATGGATAATACTGTTCATTTCGCACTCTTCCTATGTTCATTCTCAAGAATGCCTTATTCCTATACTTTTGTCCTCATCTGTTTGTGTTATTCTCTTCCCATGCCTATTAGTACGAGCCAAGGTGCTGACAGGTTCACTTTTTTATGTCAGTAGGGTAGGAAGGATTTGTACTGTAAGAGTTTGGATTTCCTCGAGACAAATGAGTTTTCACGTGTTGATGTAGTCATAAAGTCCCTGTTTTCAGGTATACTCTGATTGCAGTATTGTGGCCTTTGTGGGGATATATGCTGCATCTACCTTGTTCTCTTGAAATCTTGACTTCTGTATTTATTCTGTCCAATCTATCTATTCTTCTAGACTCCTTGTAACTAATCTAGTAATAGAGAACCTAGTTACTTTATTAAGAGCAATGTTCACCCATCCAATCTTCTCCTTCATATATTTAAAACAATGGGTAACCATTTGTAGAACAGTGATGCTGTGGTACATAGAGAATCTAGACAGTAAATTTGATCTGATGTTTTTCCCTGTCTTTGCTTTGCTAAACCGTGAGAAAGATGCAGACTGGTGTTTTATACGCGGACAATTCAATGTTTAGGTAAATTAAATAGCAGTGCAAGAATGTGAAGTTCATTGGACTGTATCTCTGCCCTTTATTTTTTTAGTTCATTTTGAAATATGTCAACAATTTGTAGCTTACCTGGTAGTTTTTCTTAGATGACAAAGGAGACTAGCCTTGTTCTTAATTAACATTGTAGCAGTTTAATCTTGTGCAGTATCAAGAGATAAAAGAAAGTTTGAGTTTACTAGGCACTTGTCTAAAGTCTAAATAAAGCTGACTAGGAGCAAAAGATACTAAGGCGGAAACATTACATCTATGTTTTAGGTGCAGCGAGTGTTACCTATGTAGCCATGTAGGTTTCCTTTCCTGAATAATCAGCTCTTCAAGATATTTTCTTCCTTCTCAGCAATGCTTGACTAGTGCATGGTACAGAAGTTGATCTAGTATGGTGACAGTGATACTTGATGAATTTACTACCATGTGTTTCATGTCAAGAGTTTTCCACCTTAATTTGTTACTCTTGATCTCCTCAAAGTTCAAATATAGAAGTCACTTGCTCATTGCCACTGAATTCCTCATTATGGCGTAAAATGGATATCTGAAGGTACCTAATAGTGACAGTTGTTCTAGTTGTACATCTGTGAGTACATTATGAAATTCTTCGTGAAGAATTAAAACCTGGCATTTACTTGTAGTTACTAGAAAAACATGGCATTGCATCTCTGGTTTAAAACGCCTGATCTAACTAACATACTGGCAGATAAAATATGGGACACAATACAACTTCACTTTCATGTTTTTGCTCACTTCATTACTTCAAGCCTTTTCAGAGATCTAATATGTACATCCAAGGCCAGCTATAAAAAAATATAAATCAGTTTGCATGACAAGAAGAGGGTATTACTGTAAAAGTATCTAATCCAGAGGTGTCAACAACTCAATATGCTTTTTTTTGCATCAGTTTCAGTATGTGATACTACAACATATTGTGTTCTTTAGATTTCAATGTGCATGTTTTTCTGTCCTTTGCAGCACATTTGTTCTATTCCTTTTCAGCACATTTATTTTTCTCTTCTTATTTGTGTACTCACCCCAACTGAACCCTTGCTAGTTGGTGGTGGCTTCATGCCTGTATCTCATGTTTCTTTTTATGCTAGGATTTTGTGATGGATCTGGAAAAACGCAATGGAATGAGTCTGAAGGACAGGAGACAATTAGTATATGAAGTTTCAAAATGGCCACAAGGTGCCTATGAGATTCTACAATGTTGGACTCGCAGGGAGCTTCTTGAGCTTATCTGTGCTGAACTAGGCAAGGATAGGAAGTATACTAATGTTCCAAAATCTAAGATGATTGCTTATCTCTTGAAATTAGTTTTACGAAAGAATGGGCAACTGAAGGATGAAAGTGCAAATGCTTCGGTTTTGGGGCAGAACAACAAAGATGGCACACAAAAGAAAGAAAATGGGGAACAATCACAGCATTTCAATATAAGTACAAATTCTGACTCATCAATGTGCAGAGAGGCCCAAGCTGGTAGCACAGCAGTATGCCAAAATGTTGCATGCCAGGCCACTCTAAACTCTGGAGATGCATATTGCAAGCGCTGTTCTTGCTGCATTTGCCATCAATATGATGAGAACAAAGATCCTAGCTTATGGTTGGTTTGCAACTCTGATAATCCGTACTCTGGTTATTCATGTGGCATGTCATGTCACCTACAGTGTGCTCTTAAAAATAAAAAAGCTGGCATTCTCAAGAATGGGTGCAATAAAAAGTTAGATGGTTGTTTCTATTGTGTTTGCTGCGGGAAGATGAACTGGTTAATGAGGTATCCTCTTGACTGTTTTAATTTAAACATCCTAGTTATTTACTCTTGACTGTTTTTATTTATGTGAAAACAAACACATCTGAAATGTACTCCACATGCTGTCTTAATTCTTAAGTGGTATGGTGTAGTGGACGCTTGCAGAGTTCGAGCCTTCCATACCACCACAGATTGTTCTTGGGCTGATTCTTGATCAAAACTGTCCTCATTTTGTTGGAGCATGCAATGCTCAGCTGTACTGTTGATGCCTTTGTAGTTTGTGTAAAGCAATTCAACTGTCACTTTATGTTGAAAATTGGTGCCAGAGTTTCTCAATCTACCCATACACATTGTGGCACTTATAAAGTTTCATTTTTATCATGTTTTAAACCAACAGCCGTTTCTATCTCTTCCCTGTGGAAATTGTACCTTCAGATTTTCACCTCTTACCCATTGCAGGAGTCTGCATAAACAGCTTGTAATTGCCAGAGAAGCTAGAAGAGTTGATGTGCTGTGTGAGCGTTTGTCATTGAGCTATAAAATGTTGAAAGGGTCTGAAGGGTACAGGGAACTGGCAAACACAATCAATTCAGCTGTGAAAATACTTGAGAAAGAAATTGGTGGTGCATTGGACCAAGTGTCTGCAATCACAGGGCGGGGCATTGTGAATCGGCTTTGTTGTGGCGCTGATGTTCAGAAACTTTGTTCATGTGCACTAGAAATGGTAGAATCCACATTGAATAGCACCTTGGACCTTGAGACCAACAATAATCTGAAAGGCCCAGGTAAGTTTGTGTTATTGTTAACTCAAAAACTGCAGTTGTACTCTGAGAACTTATCCTTTAGAATTGGGCATTCCAAAATTAAATTTATGATCTTAAAACACATTTCAAAGTTTTACATAATAAAGCAGGCAACAAATTTGTATGTAAAGATGTTTTTTTCACTTTTGCAGGTACCCAGCCTCAAGTCTCTTTTGAGGAGATTACTTCATCTTCTGTGCTTGTTGTATTAAAGTACCAGCATAATATCGCCAAGGAGGAGATTGATGGATGCAAAATTTGGCACCGAAATGCGAACATGGCCAACTATCCAGCAGAGCCCACTTGCCACGTTCTGAGGCCAAATACTAGGAGTCTTGTTTCAGGTCTAAGCCCTTCAACTGAATATTTGTTCAAGGTTCTGCCTTTTGGCTGCTCACGTGGATATGGTGAATGGGAGGGCAAATGCTCTACACGGAACCTTGACCATGGCAGCAGCCAATGCTCAACACAGAACTATGAGAGTGTGTGTATCAAAGAGGACATGATGCGGTATCAGAAAAACGAGTTGAATTTGAAGAAGCAGCAGAGGCCCATTCAATATGATTCACCAAAGGGTTCTACAAACTCAAGTGAGAACAATGTGCCCCCTGGCCTGTATCCTAAGCGACCTAAGTTCACAAAGCTGGATGGTGCAAGTGACAATGATGAAAGCCAGTTGCCGCCAACATCAGAAGTTTTTCCATTTGTGAGCTCTAACTCCTCTCCTTCAGAAGTTCCTAGCAAACCTGACTGGCTTAGAAGCACCCCAGATTCTGCCTGCAAAAACTATGTCGAGAAGCGGTATGAATACTGTGTGAAGGTGATCAGATGGCTCGAGCACGAAGGGCACATGGATAAGGACTTCCGTGTGAAGTTCCTCACTTGGTTTAGCGTGAAGGCATCGGCACAGGACAGGCGCATTGTGAATGCCTTCATAGATGCCCTGATCAGCGATCCGGTGAGCCTGGTAGCGCAACTGATGGATTCATTCATGGAAGTCGTCTGCAGCAAGGAGAAGCTCGCTCAACCGAATGGTGGGTGCTGCAACCTTTGGTATTAGGAAGTTCCACTGCTTAGCATATTTTACCTATAATCACCTGCATCGAAAGCTGAGCTATTCGTGCTATGCTCATTGCTTTATTTGACCAATTTAACTCTAGTTGCTGATTGCTGGGTATTGTCTGAATTCTGGTGTTGGTGGTTATGTTAGGTGCATGAACTAAGCTCAAGTTACTGACAAGGGATACCCTGGAATGCAATTGGAGGTAGATTTAGATGCTTGAAATGTGGTATTCTGATCCGTATGATACCATTGTATTTTGCCCAAAATTTCAGTGTTCAGTGAAGGAATAAGTTCATTTTACACCCCTAAACTGACGTGGAAGCCTAAATAAACCGCTCGACTTAAGAACCGGTTATTTAACCACCCTCTCATCTTCTAATACCAATCTCACACTTTAAGTGGTTTTAGATGGTTATTTTGATTGGCGTCATCTACTGTGAAAATTGTTTTATCATGATTTATGAGCTAGGTCTAGCCTTTTATGGAGTTGTTTTGTTATTGCCATACTTTGCTTCACTTTGGTCCCAGTCAAAACTTTGCAACCGTTCTAAACAGAGGAACGGGTGATTATCTGATTTGCTGAATGATGGATTAACTAAATATTATACAACATAAACTAATAATTATTTTTACAGTGGAAGTCAACTCGTGGCCTCTGCACCAATCAGGATAAAGACGATCTTTTACTTCGTACAAAATTGTGGAGATTTTTTCTCTGTTTTAGCAGACCTAATTATCTCTTTCTTTCTTGTAACAACATGGTTGCAATCACTCATCCTTAATATAATCCACCTGGTTTGGGAAAAAAGTACTAGCGTAGTAAGGCTTCCTCATAATTTTTACAAGAATTACTACAGTTCGCATGAATTTTCTCCAAAATTCTTCGTTCTAGAGGAGACCTAAACTATACCTTAGGATTCTGTTCAACCAAATTTTGCAAAACCTTGACACAAGTAGAGCTTGTTAGCCACACCGAAATTCATAACCGTACAAAATTTACAGCTTCCGCTATTAAAACTACACCTAAAGTTGGTCAAGCCTTTAGACCAGATGCATCCTCACTTACCAAAATTCGGTAATTAAAAAAATCAGAATTATCAAAATTTTCTAGTGGAAAAATAGAAACAAACCAAAACCATAGAACCAAACCTGTGGGGGATAGCCCCCCCGGTAGGCCACGTGGCCGTTTCCTGGCCACGTGGCG